>JASPKZ010007330.1:0-134587 GCA_030220185.1 Diploptera punctata | reverse complement strand
CCACCTATTTTTTTTTTTTTTAAGAATCTTCATATGACAGCATGCTCCACTACAGTTTTCTGCAGTACTACATGCTTTGGTTTAGCAATATTAAAATATCTCTATCATTTACGTGTGTTGATGTTCCTGACTATGCATTTATAGTGTTATTTACTAGTTCTAATGTGTGAAAATATTTTTCTATTTTCGATTCCTTAAAATATAATTTTGAGTTATTGTGACGTTAAATTGTTCTATTTCGTTGTGGTTATTTGCATTTCAAACAATGCTCTCTGTTAATTATACTTAAGCAAGTTATGGTTCCTCTTGGCACTAACAAGTTATGATTAATATTTACAGTTGCTTGATATTGTTCCTATTAGCACTTACTTAACCCTTAAATTGGCGAAACAATACTTTCTAGTGCCCGTCATTCAAGTGTTTCGGACCGCAAAGAAAATAAAATCATGTAAAAGTAAGTTATTACTGTATTTTTAACGTAATTTGACACAATCTTAGGTAATTTATGATAATTTGTTTTATTTTTACTGTTTAATAAACTATAACAAATAAATTAAATCAATGTTTCTTATAAGATACATTGTAAGTTAAGGGTTAAATTAGTGCATTCTTCATTACTATTCCTAACAAAATATGGTTCCTGTTTACATTTAAATTGACTAATCCTATCAAGCTATAATCTATATTTACACGCTAAGTTAATATTCTATCCATTACTAATCTAAGAAGATATAGCTCCTATTTACACTTAAGTTACGGACTAATTCTAACATTTTATGAGTAATCTACTATTGAAAAATATTTTACTGTCCTTACAAGTTCTAAAAAATTAGGCTATTAGGTTCCTATTTACACTTATAGCACTGACTAATCCTAACAAGTCATGATCAATATTTACACTTCCTTAAAATAATGTTCTTATCCTAACACTTATTGTCTAGTTCTATCACTTTATGATTTACAGTTGCTTAAAGTATACTGTCCAAGTAAAGTTCTATTGTAATGTTTTTAAGTCTATGCTATTTGCGAATTTGGTGAATTGTTTAGTATACTTAAAAGCTAATTTACTCTTATTTATGGGCCACCTTTCACTACCTCTATTTACAAAATTTATAAGAGTTAGTCTTTCGTTTTTAAATTCTATACAGTTATATATGACATGGTCCACTGTCTGCTCACCAGCACCGCATGCACACATTGCACTGTCCTTTATCTTGAAGCGATGGAAATAGGCGTTTATATTCCCGTGTCCGGTCACCAGCGTTGTGAGATTGGAAGATATCTGGATTCTTGTCTGTAGTCTGTCGCTGACTTTGGGGAAGAACGATTTCGTCATATTCCCATTGGTGGTTGATTGCCATTCCCTTTCCCATTTTTCTTCACTAATGGTTGTCAGGTGTTTCTTCACAGCACTTACTGGAATCCTGTCGTAACTCGTTTGTAGGCCGCCGTCGCACACCTATGTGATAGCCACATGTGGATGTCTGATGGGGTAAGAGCGTGTGGGCTAGTCGGTATATCGACTTTAGTTTTTAGTTGTTAACAGGCGTAGAAAACTGAAATGTCTGTTACCGAAAATCATATACAAAATATATTATTGTATAAGTCTCAGAGGCGCTTCTGTTGAGAAGCCGGGTATACATTTATGGATTTTAAGGACAAGTCCTCAAATCCACTTCAAAAATGTTCCAGAAAAGGAAACCAGTCTACCAGTCTAATACTGGCGTAAGACTGGTTGGAGCTACAGCCGACAAAAAAGTATACATCTATGGATTTAAGGGCAGTGCCTCAAATCCACATAAATTTTTTTCCTGAAAAGAAAACCAGTCTACCAGTCTAATACTGGCCTAAGACTGGTATTGGTATTACAGTGTATAAAAATTGTACGTCATTTCAATAGCTGGTACATTCGTTGAAAATATTTTAATATGAAATTCTAGGTTATGAATTTTAAGTGGTTTACCTATTCTATAAATATAAAGACATTTAAACACAATACTAAAAGATAATTAACTAATTATTTACGATATATTAGAATAATCCAACAAAAATTATTCTGTTTAAATACTAGCTGTCTTTCTAGCATCTACTGTCGAAAATTATAACAAAACTGACAGACGAACTCCAGCTAATGCTGAAAAGCTAAGTATAAATTTATGGATTTAAGGACGTCCCCTCAAATCCACTTCAAAAATTAAGCGGGCAAAGAAACCAGTCTAGGACTGGCCGGTACGAATCGACGAAAACTGGTATTATAGTGTATAAAAATTGTACGTTATTTCAATAGCTAGTATATACGTTGAAAATATTTTAATATGAAATTCTAGGTTATGAATTTGAAGTGGTTTACCTATTCTATAAATATAGACATTTAAACACAATACTAATAGATAATTAACTAATTATTTACGATATATTAGAATAATCCAACAAAAATTATTCTGTTTAAATACTAGCTGTCTTTCTAGCATCTACTGTCGAAAATTATAACAAAACTGACAGCCGAACTCCAGCTAATGCTGAGAAGCTAAGTATAAATTTATGGATTTAAGGACGTCCCCTCAAATCCACTTCAAAAATTAAGCGGGCAAAGAAACCAGTCTAGGACTGGCCGGTGCGAATCGACGAAACTGGTATTATAGTGTATAAAAATTGTACGTCATTTCAATAGCTAGTATATACGTTGAAAATATTTTAATATGAAATTCTAGGTTATGAATTTGAAGTGGTTTACCTATTCTATAAATATAGACATTTAACACAATACTAATAGATAATTAACTAATTATTTACGATATATTAGAATAATCCAACAAAAATTATTCTGTTTAAATACTAGCTGTCTTTCTAGCATCTACTGTCGAAAATTATAACAAAACTGACAGCCGAACTCCAGCTAATGCTGAGAAGCTAAGTATAAATTTATGGATTTAAGGACGGCCTCTCAAATACACTTCAAAAATTAATCGAACAAAGAAACCAGCCTTGGACTGGCCGGTGCAAATCCCCATTCGAATTGACGAAAATTGGTATTATAGTGTATAAAAAAAGAAACCAGTCTTGGACTGGCCGGTGCAAATCCCCATTCGAATTGACGAAAATTGGTATTATAGTGTATAAAAAAAAGAAACCAGTCTTGGACTGGCCGGTTCAAATCCCCATTCGAATTGACGAAAATTGGTATTATAGTGTATAAAAAAAGAAACCAGTCTTGGACTGGCCGGTGCAAATCCCCATTCGAATGGACGAAAATTGGTATTATAGTGTATAAAAAAAGAAACCAGTCTTGGACTGGCCGGTGCAAATCCCCATTCGAATTGACAAAAATTGGTATTATAGTGTATAAAAAAAGAAACCAGTCTTGGACTGGCCGGTGCAAATCCCCATTCGAATTGACGAAAATTGGTATTATAGTGTATAAAAAAGAAACCAGTCTTGGACTGGCCGGTGCAAATCTCCATTCGAATTGACGAAAATTGGTATTATAGTGTATAAACAAAGAACCCAGTCTTGGACTGGCCGGTGCAAATCCCCATTCGAATTGACGAAAATTGGTATTATAGTGTATAAAAAAAGAAACCAGTCTTGGACTGGCCGGTGCAAATCCCCATTCGAATTGACGAAAATTGGTATTATAGTGTATAAAAAAAGAAACCAGTCTTGGACTGGCCGTGCAAATCCCCATTCGAATTGACGATAATTGGTATTATAGTGTATAAAAAAAGAAACCAGTCTTGGACTGGCCGGTGCAAATCCCCATTCGAATTGACGAAAATTGGTATTATAGTGTATAAAAAAAGAAACCAGTCTTGGACTGGCCGGTGCAAATCCCCATTCGAATTGACGAAAATTGGTATTATAGTGTATAAAAAAAGAAACCAGTCTTGGACTGGCCGGTGTAAATCCCCATTCGAATTGACGAAAATTGGTATTATAGTGTATAAAAAAAGAAACCAGTCTTGGACTGGCCGGTGCAAATCCCCATTCGAATTGACGAAAATTGGTATTATAGTGTATAAAAAAAGAAACCAGTCTTGGACTGGCCGGTGCAAATCCCCATTCGAATTGACGAAAATTGGTATTATAGTGTATAAAAAAAGAAACCAGTCTTGGACTGGCCGGTGCAAATCCCCATTCGAATTGACGAAAATTGGTATTATAGTGTATAAAAAAAGAAACCAGTCTTGGACTGGCCGGTGCAAATCCCCATTCGAATTGACGAAAATTGGTATTATAGTGTATAAAAAAAGAAACCAGTCTTGGACTGGCCGGTGCAAATCCCCATTCGAATTGACGAAAATTGGTATTATAGTGTATAAAAAAAGAAACCAGACTTGGACTGGCCGGTGCAAATCCCCATTCGAATTGACGAAAATTGGTATTATAGTGTATAAAAAAAGAAACCAGTCTTGGACTGGCCGGTGCAAATCCCCATTCGAATTGACGAAAATTGGTATTATAGTGTATAAAAAAAGAAACCAGTCTTGGACTGGCCGGTTCAAATCCCCATTCGAATTGACGAAAATTGGTATTATAGTGTATAAAAAAAGAAACCAGTCTTGGACTGGCCGGTGCAAATCCCCATTCGAATGGACGAAAATTGGTATTATAGTGTATAAAAAAAGAAACCAGTCTTGGACTGGCCGGTGCAAATCCCCATTCGAATTGACAAAATTGGTATTATAGTGTATAAAAAAAGAAACCAGTCTTGGACTGGCCGGTGCAAATCCCCATTCGAATTGACGAAAATTGGTATTATAGTGTATAAAAAAAGAAACCAGTCTTGGACTGGCCGGTGCAAATCCCCATTCGAATTGACGAAAATTGGTATTATAGTGTATAAAAAAAGAAACCAGTCTTGGACTGGCCGGTGCAAATCCCCATTCGAATTGACGAAAATTGGTATTATAGTGTATAAAAAAAGAAACCAGTCTTGGACTGGCCGGTGCAAATTCCTATCCGAATTGACGAAAATTGGTATTATAGTGTATAAAAATTCTACGTCATTTCAATAGCTAGTATATTCGTTGAAAATATTTTAATATTAAATTCTAGGTTATGAATTTGAAGTGGTTTACCTATTCTATAAATATAGGCATTTAAACACAATACTAATAGATAATTAACTAATTATTTACGATATATTAGAATAATCCAACAAAAATTATTCTGTTTAAATACTAGCTGTCTTTCTAGCATCTACTGTCGAAAATTATAACAAAACTGACAGACGAACTCCAGCTAATGCTGAAAAGCTAAGTATAAATTTATGGATTTAAGGACGTCCCCTCAAATCCACTTCAAAAATTAAGCGGGCAAAGAAACCAGTCTAGGACTGGCCGGTACGAATCGACGAAAACTGGTATTATAGTGTATAAAAATTGTACGTTATTTCAATAGCTAGTATATACGTTGAAAATATTTTAATATGAAATTCTAGGTTATGAATTTGAAGTGGTTTACCTATTCTATAAATATAGACATTTAAACACAATACTAATAGATAATTAACTAATTATTTACGATATATTAGAATAATCCAACAAAAATTATTCTGTTTAAATACTAGCTGTCTTTCTAGCATCTACTGTCGAAAATTATAACAAAACTGACAGCCGAACTCCAGCTAATGCTGAGAAGCTAAGTATAAATTTATGGATTTAAGGACGTCCCCTCAAATCCACTTCAAAAATTAAGCGGGCAAAGAAACCAGTCTAGGACTGGCCGGTGCGAATCGACGAAAACTGGTATTATAGTGTATAAAAATTGTACGTCATTTCAATAGCTAGTATATACGTTGAAAATATTTTAATATGAAATTCTAGGTTATGAATTTGAAGTGGTTTACCTATTCTATAAATATAGACATTTAAACACAATACTAATAGATAATTAACTAATTATTTACGATATATTAGAATAATCCAACAAAAATTATTCTGTTTAAATACTAGCTGTCTTTCTAGCATCTACTGTCGAAAATTATAACAAACTGACAGCCGAACTCCAGCTAATGCTGAGAAGCTAAGTATAAATTTATGGATTTAAGGACGGCCTCTCAAATACACTTCAAAAATTAATCGAACAAAGAAACCAGCCTTGGACTGGCCGGTGCAAATCCCCATTCGAATTGACGAAAATTGGTATTATAGTGTATAAAAAAAGAAACCAGTCTTGGACTGGCCGGTGCAAATCCCCATTCGAATTGACGAAAATTGGTATTATAGTGTATAAAAAAAGAAACCAGTCTTGGACTGGCCGGTGCAAATCCCCATTCGAATTGACGAAAATTGGTATTATAGTGTATAAAAAAAGAAACCAGTCTTGGACTGGCCGGTGCAAATCCCCATTCGAATTGACGAAAATTGGTATTATAGTGTATAAAAAAAGAAACCAGTCTTGGACTGGCCGGTGCAAATCCCCATTCGAATTGACGAAAATTGGTATTATAGTGTATAAAAAAAGAAACCAGTCTTGGACTGGCCGGTGCAAATCCCCATTCGAATTGACGAAAATTGGTATTATAGTGTATAAAAAAAGAAACCAGTCTTGGACTGGCCGGTGCAAATCTCCATTCGAATTGACGAAAATTGGTATTATAGTGTATAAACAAAGAACCCAGTCTTGGACTGGCCGGTGCAAATCCCCATTCGAATTGACGAAAATTGGTATTATAGTGTATAAAAAAAGAAACCAGTCTTGGACTGGCCGGTGCAAATCCCCATTCGAATTGACGAAAATTGGTATTATAGTGTATAAAAAAAGAAACCAGTCTTGGACTGGCCGGTGCAAATCCCCATTCGAATTGACGAAAATTGGTATTATAGTGTATAAAAAAAGAAACCAGTCTTGGACTGGCCGGTGCAAATCCCCATTCGAATTGACGAAAATTGGTATTATAGTGTATAAAAAAAGAAACCAGTCTTGGACTGGCCGGTGCAAATCTCCATTCGAATTGACGAAAATTGGTATTATAGTGTATAAACAAAGAACCCAGTCTTGGACTGGCCGGTGCAAATCTCCATTCGAATTGACGAAAATTGGTATTATAGTGTATAAAAAAAGAAACCAGTCTTGGACTGGCCGGTGCAAATCCCCATTCGAATTGACGAAAATTGGTATTATAGTGTATAAACAAAGAAACCAGTCTTGGACTGGCCGGTGCAAATCCCCATTCGAATTGACGAAAATTGGTATTATAGTGTATAAAAAAGAAACCAGTCTTGGACTGGCCGGTGCAAATCCCCATTCGAATTGACGAAATTGGTATTATAGTGTAAAAAAAAAAAACCAGTCTTGGACTGGCCGGTGCAAATCCCCATTCGAATTGACGAAAATTGGTATTATAGTGTATAAAAAAAGAAACCAGTCTTGGACTGGCCGGTGCAAATGCAAACCGAATTGACGAAAATGGTATTATAGTGTATAAAAATTCTACGTCATTTCAATAGCTAGTATATTCGTCGAAAATATTTTAATATTAAATTCTAGGTTATGAATTTGAAGTGGTTTACCTATTCTATAAATATAAAGACATTTAAACACAATACTAATAGATAATTAACTAATTATTTACGATATATTGGAATAATCCAACAAAATTATTCGTTTAAATACTAGCTGTCCTTGTACCATCTACTGTCGAAAATTATAACAAAACTGATAGCTGAACTCCAGCGGAAATGAGCGTTCAGTGACATCTGTTGGTCGAATCTTGGTAGTACTTTTACCTCTTACTAATAATCCAAATATCACTTTTATAAAAGATTTTACGCATCTCCATTAAAAATTATTATTAATAACACGTGTATTAGTTGTGCAGTGTAACAGAGATGTTGAACTTTACATGTGAATTGATTTATGTATCTTCTCCGTTATATAACATAAGAAAATGGCGAACTCTTCGGTCTGCTGATATAGATTCCGCCATATTCTCTTGTTATTGACGAACGTTTCTTTATATTTGACGCAAAAAAAACACTGAAACGATCGTTTAATGGGGACACGAGACATAAATAATATTAAAAATGACTCTTCTAGGAAAATAAAGCATTATAAAAAGCATTTAATTACATTCATTCTCGATGACAAATATTTTAAAATGGATCATAGATTCACAAAAGAATAGGTTATATAATAGTTGCCATGAGGATAGATTTAACCTGAATGTAGTTTAAATATTATTTTAACAAACTTTCTTGCATCATTTATAACATACATACGATATAAAAAAGTAATTACTTTATAAATGTACTATTATTGCAATAAAAACATTCGTTAGCTTCATAGTCCTGTGGTCAGAACTTCTGACTACAGTTCGTAAGGTCCCCGGTTCGATTCCCGATCAATCTAGGGGTAATATTTTTTCTCGTAAAGGGTTAATCTGGTTGTCGCCCTTGACCTGGGATTTAGGTTTATAGACTCTTCTGGTGATTTTTTATTATTATTTTATATTTCGTTTTTTCATAGTCTATTAATTGATTTAAATATGTTTTGTATAATTTTATTTTTACAGTTTCGTTATTGCTGACATTTCCTACTATTTTGTACGTTCTCTAACGCTTCTTAAAACACTACATATAATGCATAAGTAATGGGGGGGGGGAAATGTAATTATATCCCTAGAATTTTTCGAGGTTCTTGTCTTTAGATGGCAGCACAATATCTGTGAAATCTATTATACGATATTTATAACTTATAACATAGCCTAACATAAAATGAACACTAAGATATAATCAAATGTTTCATATCTCTCTTCATTTGCCATGACCCGATCTACTTAGAAGAGAGGTATTTAAAAAAATAATCCTCGTGATTTGTTCCTATAAAAGTAAAAAATTAACACATACTTGTTTTTTTTTTTCGTATGTGAGTCTTGAGCAGGTATCTGTGTCAAGATGAACCTCATATGAGGGCAGTTGACTGGTATATAATATAAACCGGCAACAATGAGCAGGAGGCTTCCTGTGAGACCCGTTTCATTGTAGTTAAATATACTGTAACGTCAATGGACTTAATGCAGCTTTATTCTTAAACAAAATCAGTTACAAGAATAAAGCTGGGGGACCGGAAGCAATATTATATACCACGTTATTATTTAAGTTGTACATCATCCTCTAAATCAATGTCACTTGTAGGTGCTATAAAGGTCTGTCACCAAGCAACTGGATGAACACCATTTTTAATATTTTTTATTTGTCTTCTTCTTTCTTCTTCTTCTTCGCCAATTACAACATTTGAAAGCTTGTTCCATCATATAAAATGAGAAATGTTGGTCGCGCGCACAGAAGATGATCTGAACAGTTTTAACAATTCTAGCTTTCATGAAACCGGAACGACCAAACAGGCTTAATCCCTGGATGATGATGATGATGATGAAGACTACGACCAACCAAACATACTCGTAGCAATTATTTTGTTTCAGGTAAACCCCCACTTCTAACGGTCAGGTTTCGCTGATTTTTTGATAACATCTACCTTTGTTTATTCTAATAGCATATAATGAGTTTCGTCATGAAACATCGAAAAGTGCGACCTCTAGATCGACTTTTTTTAAATTTTCATTTCAGGTGAACTCCTACAACTAATAATTTTAGGAAATAATAAATAACGGCTAAACACTCACCGCACCTGAAACCGTGTATACAAATTTTCACGAAGATCGGTTGATCGGTTTGGAAGTCTACAAAGGACACACACACACACACACATATATATATATATATATATATATATATATAGATGAAATAACTAATAAATCAATTTCACATAAAAGGAAACGTTTATCAGCAAGAATTGCTCCATAAGAGCAAAGGTATTTTCTAGAGATGAAACCCCTTATATTTGCTTACTAGATGTCTCATACCGTTCATGGCATATATAGGGAAATAAGCGTAACTAAATTAGATTAGTCTAGAAACTCCTAATAAAGGAGAGGCTGTGGCTAGACTCGAAGGGCAATGAAGCTAATAAATAGGGCTCGGACGTTGAGGAAAAAATAATTTTTTCGATTTAATGTCTGAAGACGGAGGCGCAACTTAATATATGTACATTGTAGGCCATAAAATGGGTTTTATTTGTCCTTTTTCGACTTTTTTTGGCTTATTGGTCCTCTTTTAGCCTTTTTTTAGGTCTTAATGGCAATTTTTGCAACTATATTTTTGCGAATAATATAATTATACAAAATTTTATACACTTTCTAGTTAATTCCCGGCGTGCGTTCCTACGCCTAAATAAATGAAATACAATTTTAAAATGTTCTATGTCCTTATGTTATCCAAAAAGTATATATCCAGCAATCTAGAGTTAAAAAAACCTCTCCCAATAGATCGGGTCACTACAAGGTGTGCTTACACTACAGACGAACGGACTAAACTATGGAAAAGAGAGAAATGTTAAGGTAGTTAATATTTTAATTAGATTGTTAGTGGATAGGGTCAGTATGGGTCCGGTGCATAGTGTAGCGGCTCCAGGTTGAGATAACGGCAGGGAACTGGAAATACACACCACATGACATCTCTACACTGGCTGGACAATTGTCTACCTCACACATGGATGTGAGGACAGCAGCCAGATCTTTGCCCATAAGTCTTCTAGGCCTGTCGCACCGTGGAGTAGAGTGAGTAAGGATTTTTAGAATCAAGTGCAGATTTTTAGAATCAAGTGCAGGAATGCCAACATTTTATACGTGAAGACAACTAAAGAGAAAAAAAAATTATGCCTGAACTTAAAGTGAGACAAATTAATGTGAATCAATGGATGCCTGGATAGTTCCATGATAGATTACCAACGCACAAAGTTGGAGATCCTGTTTCAAATCCCGATTCAGGCGTAATATTGAATGTGAATGGCAACCCTGAGTATATTGTTTTCAATATTGTATTGTACATGTTTTCTTAAAAATAAGTAAGAGAGCATGATAGATACGAAGTAAAAAAAGAAGAAATAAACAATTTATATTTTAAAATGCGTATATATATATATATATATATATATATATATATATATATATATATATATATATAGTAAAACCTGTCTTAGCCGGAACCTTTATAAGAAGGAAACCTGTAGAAACGGAAAAAAAATCTCCTGAACGGTACGATTTTAAATGTAAAATCGTCCTGTATAAGCCGGAAACTTTCATAACGCGGAAACGGAATGGGTTTTAAAGTACCAACAGTTAATTTTGACCTCCGTAAGAAGGAAAATTATTCTTAAGCACGTTCTAATTACAGTATTAATGACCACACAAGTAAATTCTGCATAGCCTATGGCGCCTTCTGCAATATACCGTTTTACCTTCTTGTGTTGCCATTATATTGCTGGGATAACTTTGCTTATGTGTGACAGCGGGGAATCCCTCGCTTTTCCTTGCCTGCTTACAGTCATTGCCGACCTAATTACAGACGTGGAACCTGCAATTGAGATTGAAGATGTTATCAATTTCGACAATGATTTGGCAACAACACAAAATATACAAGGAGCCGTCGATTCTTCAAATGAAACGAGAGGGGAGTCCTCGAAATGTGAATAAACTCAAATTTCCGAAGAAGAAAAAGAAGAGGAACAAGATGCCCCACGAGAGCTGAATATATTCAGCTACAAAAAACATTGTTGAATGTGAATCTTCTCCAAGAATTTGGTGCTTCGCGCGACGATCCTACTTTGCTGGACCTCCTGCCCGTGCTGTAACTACAGCTGTGGAGGAAGTGAAATTAACTAAAAATGTGAGTAATCTCTTTTTTACTTTTTATTCACAGATACTGTAGTACTCTAAATAATTTGGGAACCCTTTATAAGAAGGAAAACTGCCAAGACGGAAAAAATATTTAAAGAACCGTTATCTTCCCTCATAGACACGTTTTACTGTGAATATATATATATATATATATTCTTTTTTTTTTGCACGATAGTGCGTTCTTTCCTACAGAATGGCGACCGTGATTGAAAGTTCAATTTCTTAAATTTCGGGGTTGCCAACCTATAAATAACTAAATAACTATATTGTAATATTAAAAATTACCTACCTAGAGCGGGGCCCTTATGTATACTACGTATAATGTATATAAAATATACCCAAAGGTAGTGTTAATACATTATACAATACCAATCATTGCATTAACTGAACAATATCATCATCATCATCACCAAACTTCACGGATTAGGTTTTTGCCTGTTCCGATTTCACATCTGTTTAGCCCAGCGCTTTCTTGGTCTTCCTACTGATCTTCGTCCTCCAGTATTATACATCAGTGCCATCTTTGGTACCCTATCCTCTGTCATTCTTTGCAGATGTTGTATCCAATTGTTCCTGTGTTCTTCTATTTGTTGAAGAAGTGGTTCTACTTTTATCTAATATTCTCATTTCTGATATGCTCTTCTCTTGTACAACATTTCACAGCCTCTCGTTAGCCGAGGAGATGCCAACCTTCTAAAAGAAAGGGACCCCAACAGAAAACTTCATGTCCTCCGGGTTGGGGGTTGTGCGTCGGGCTGGAAACCCAGTATGTAAAAAAATCTTTCTCAAAAGTTTCACACGATTACGCCGGACGGAATTATTTAACAATATAAAACAATAAATTCGTACTTGCGGCCATTTTATGTCTGATTGGTGTTACGGCCTGCTGTAGTCTCAACTAAATTTGGTTTATAATTATACATTCTTCTTGGTATGCGCTGTTCATTCATTCGTAATACGTGCTGAAGATAAGCATTTTGATAGTATTTTATTCTTTCACAGATATTAAATATATTAAGTTCTATTCTTATATCTTCGTTTTCTTTTTTATCGGTCCTTTGGTATCCTGCTATTGCTCTCAACATCTTCATTTCAGCAGCCTCTATTTGTTTACTATCTGCCTTTGTTATTGTCCAGGTTTCACATCATAGATAAGAGATGGAACTGCCAATACTTTGTAAAACTTCAAAATAGTTTCTTTTCTAGTCTTATTCAATAAAGTGCGTTTAATTGTGCCACATATATAACTGAATCGTTGTATTTTAGTGTGTTTATCTAAATTTAAAGAATTAGTAGGAGTCTAAACATAAATTAGATTTACGAATCTTTCTTAATCGGTATTTTAAAATATCAATACATGTTATCTTGTGTTATAAATTATAATGTACTATCATTCCTAAATTAAAGTTGTTGGGGTTATATCCAACGTGAACAATCAGATATATAAGATATAGGTTAATCTAGTTTTGTAGTCTAATTTGAGAGGTTGTTAGGAATTTATCAAGGCCATGAGAATGATAACCTATCTCTTAACGTTACTAAACAAATTAAAAAAAATAGATCATACTTCTAAGGCATATTTTGGTCATCCCTGTGGCACTCATCTCTTTAAAAGAGCAGATACGACAGTAACCGCCCATGTTCCAACTTAATGTCATGTTCAAACAATTGACAGTTTACAAGTCTTTAAAATAATTTCGTAAAACAAATTAAAGGTGGAGGAACTAAGTGGCCGTGAGAAACGTTCATAACGAGGTCAAAGCATTGATTCCCATAACTAGTAAATCAAATTACCATTAGGAAAGGGAGCCAATTTCATAATACCTTTTCCTGGCAAGAAAAGAAAGCTGAGAAGACTTGGAACTCGTCTCACTTATTCCATTTTTCCATAATCAGGTTTCGCAGGCCTCAAGTCTGTCAGCCAAAATATCTATAGGCTGCCCGCTCTTACAGTGATCCTCATCAAAACAAAACCACGTGACCTGCTCGCTTTTCAGTGGTTATTGACACCGACGTGCGTTGTTGAAGCAATAAGTACGTGAAAAAGTAGTTCCCTTCGTTAAATTAAAATATGTTCTCTGAATATACTTGTTATTCTTCGTGAATGAAAATAATAATATTCAAAATATAGAAAATATTCTAAAATATATCTAGTCAATAATTATAACTTAAAATAGTTTATTACATATGGGTTATTAATTTGAGTCATACTTCAATCGATGCTCATAAAACAAAATGACTGAAAGTGTCGAGTCGTCTGTTGCTGTGTCGTCATCTCCCTGTCAAAAGTGACAGTAATTGTGACGCGAATGACGGAAGGGTACAATTGGTTGTTTGTTGATGTTATGATCACTCTCAGAGCGGATAAGGTATAGCAATATATCCCTATTCGTAGTTTCATTTAAAATAATGTTATTGAACCGGCCTATACATACCCAGATAATAATATCCTGTTTATTTTCAAAACATTCTTGGTATAAATGGATAAAAAAATTCAAATTCTCTCTTAAAATAGCCCTAATTTAATATTTATTTATTTACTCTGCTGGAGTTAAGCCCATGTGGACTTCTCTTCCACTCACCAGCACAAACATATGTTACATTCAAATACAAAAATTGCAATAATATTAGATATTAGACGATTATTTGGCCAAACGGAACAATAATAAAAGTAAGATCTGATAACACAATAAAGTTAATGATGAATAAAATAACATATACATGAAATAACATATTTGAAAAAAAAACGCAAGGGAATAATAAAATATAATGAATTAATCTTTCTTCTTCTTCTCCTTAAATGGCACCACAGTCCAATAAGCACCTCCAGACATCCCTCTCCACAGAAAGTCTTCCCAATGGTTTATTAAGATCCTGGCGAACACAATCTCACCAACTATTCTAAGGTATTCCTCTCACTCTGGTTCCTTGAGGTTGTGAACAGAAGATTTGTTTTACCTTTCTATTATTTGACATTTTATTAATATGTTCATTCCATATCAAACGACCAAGCCTTATGCGTGAGACAATGTCAAGACATCCTAATAATTGTATTAATACTTTATTATATCTTCTTCTACATAAACTGCTCCCAATATTCTTCTCAGTACTTTTCTTTCAAAAATATTAACGATTACATATGTAAGAGACAAGTACTTATATATATATATAACATATACACGAAAAAAATAAAGGAAAATAATAAAATATAATGAATTAATCTATTACTTTATATATATATATATATATATATATATATATATACACACACACTTACTCACCGGCACTATCGAACCCGTAGGTTCATGGCCGCGCGGACACAAGCTCTCCATACATCCCTATCCTGAGGTAATGCTTTCCAATCATTCCCTGTATAATCTACTTTTCTCAAATCATAGTTAATGTTATTATCCTCATTCTTGGTCTACCAACTGGGTGTTTTCCCTCTGGTTTTCCTACAACAAGCTTCCATGCATGTCTTTCATTCCTCATACGTGCTACATGTCCTGCCCATCGCAGCTTTGGCATGGGTTCCCTGATGTAGTTCCCGCCCGGAGAACCAAATGGGGGACTATTACCCCAGTGGAACCCATGTCCTCATTTCTTGACGGTTGTATTTTTACGGTGAAAGATCATCACTCCTTCGACCAATTTTTTTCATCTGGCTTATTACCTTCGACCAGTCCGGCATGGGTAATCCTATCGGCGGCAATGCTACCGCCGGCATAGCTCTCGGGATCATTTAAGCACGCTAGCCACTCCACCACGACAAGGTAAAGATACCATGGAGGATGTTTATTTATATATATATATATATATATAGTATTTTGATTTATCAATACTTCAATATAATCCCATATATATATATATATATATATATGTGTGTGTGTGTGTGTTTGTGTGTGTGTGTGTGTGTGTGTGTTATAATTAAATTTTTGACATTGAGCAATGCACGCTTAATATGACATGAAAAGAAAAATAAATGCCTGGACGGGATTCGAACCTCGAACTCTGGGTCGGTACCCCAGCGTAATGGATAACACGCTGGGGTACCGACCCAGAGTTCCGGATTCAAATCCCGTCCATGCATTTATTTTTCTTTTCATGTGATATAACTTAATATATAAAAATTACGCGTCACATTGTTTGTCCGCGATGGAATCCTAAACTACTGAACCGATTTTAATAAATATTGCACACTGTGTGCAGTTTGATCCAACTTGAGATTTAGGGAAGTTTATAACTAAATTTATAGGTGCATTATTTTTATTGCAAATTATTTGTTTATTATTTAACAAAGAGTTATAATTATCTGTGAGTTTCCATACGATTCTAACAGATGGCTGTGTAAGGTAATTGGTTCATTATTTAACCAGGTGGCTGTGATTTTTGTTGCAACCGCGATTTCAATTGAATTACAAATATTGATTATTTCATAATTTAAGTGTGTTTGTGTTTATTTTATTTTCAATATATTGATAATAATATTAATTTCGTGTGTAATTATTAGTTTTAAGTAATCTGGCTGAAAGACAGCAACTTAATTTAAATTTAACTGGACCGAGAAGGGGCATTGAACAATATGGCGAATCAGTTCTAGAGACCATGAATGATAAGATATCAAGTGAATTTCCGCAAATTGGTATAGGCCTATGTGACATAAATCTTACATTTAAGAAGAATGTCAATTTAAACACATATGAAGGTCCTACGGAACGGAATAACAGAACCGTAAGTAAGTCTGTTAGTTATAATAATATGCCTAATATTACAGAAACAATCTCCATGCCTCAATTAAATGAAAAACAAGATGACTATAATATATCACAAGGCGATATTACTATACAGAGACTTCGTGATGATGATGAGAATCCAAACTGCCAACAAGTTTGTAGAAAAAAAACGAAAGTATAATGAAATCAGCAAGCCTCCTCAAAATATTCCATCAATAAATGTATATAATCCTTATGATACACTTATGGATGATACTGAGAATGCAGACAACATAAATTCATCTCAATCAACAAAACCACTTCCACATAAACCACCACCCACATTTATACCGGGTGTAGTTAACGTACCAGAACTAAAAAATTGTGCAAAACAAAAATTTCTGATTTAGATTTCTCACTTAGTTTACTACAACATAATTTAACGTATACCTTAGCCACAGCAACGCGTGGCCGGGACTTCTATCTATATATATATATATATATATATATATATAAACAAAGTCGGATTAGTTACACTATTTATAACTCAAGAACGGTTGGACCGATTTTTGTGATCTTTGATTTGTTGGATTTGTTTTCGGCCCCGAATAGCAGATAACTATTAAAAAACTGTAAAAATTAACGTAAAAATATTTAAAGGCGATACGATGTTCGCCGGGCCAGCTAGTATATATATGGCATTAGGTTGAAGTATGGATAATCGAAATACTATGTATAACAACCAGCTCATAGTGGTCCGAAAGAACAGAAACAATTAGTAAAATTCCTGTAGTTAATGTTTTTCATAAATGCATATAAATTATATAATGAAAAAGTAGTCCAGATAGAGCTTATAGAGCAGATACCAAACATGTCCCTTCAAGGGAGGAGGAAGAATTGCGAGCATTTGAAAATAAAATTCTTACGAAAATTCTTGGATCAAGAGAGAACTGAGAAGACTGCATAACAGTGAGCTACTTGACCTTTATAGGAAACCAGATATAATAACAGTGAAGTCTCGTAGACTGTGATAGGCACGATATGTGGCACACATTGGAATGAAAGAAGGACATGGAAACTCCTCCTTGTAGGAAAACCAGAGGTAAGCTCCCCAGTAGCTAGACCAAGAATGAGGCGAGAGAATAACATTAAACATGATTTGAAGGAAGTAGATTATACAGGGGATGATTGGAATGCATTAGATCAGAATAATGATGTATGAAGAAGTTTTGTCCGCGCGGCCATGAACCTACGGGTTCTATAATGCCAGTTAGAGTTAATAGAAATAATGAAGTAGGATTGATTTTAACTTCATAGAATGCTTTCGAATATTGTGTCCTTCATGCGGCAAACATTCTTTTCTTACAAGGAATAACATTTATCGACAAAAATAAATATTTGTGAAGGTAAAAACTGTAGACAATTGTTTATTTTATTGCTCAACTGTTATTCACGAATCGTGCAGACATTTGAAGTTTGGGAACATGTACCACTTTGCTACAATGCGAGGTGTTCACCCATATTATCAAATACCGGACGATCATATGATATCCCCCCCATGACTGTAGAGCAGGGGTGGACCCCCTGCGACTCATAGTAAAGCAACCCGCGGTACAGGGCAATTTTGGGAGGAGTGGAGATGTAAACATACCTGATTCGGACTGCTCAGTGGTGGATTCCGGCATGCGGTCGTAGCCTCATTACATTATTGTCTGCAGATGTCTTGAAAATCTGGTTCTTCATCCGTGAGAGCAATATTTAATATTGCTAACAAATGTTCATTGCTCAGACGAGATCTACGTTCCGATTTTACGTACTTCATTAAGGAGAATAATTGTTCACATAGATAAGTGGAGCAGAACATGGCTAACATTTTGAAATCAACTTGACGAAGATTAGGGTATTTTGAGATGGGAAGTATTTCAAAAATGCTTGGCCCATATAAACCTTCACACCTACTTTTAAGAAGTAGGTCATTTTTCATTTCTATAGCTTCCATCTGTAAATGCGAATGCACACTTCGCACGTCAACAGTCATTTGATTAACAAACAATCAACATTTTCCATTTGTTGGAATCTCTAAATCCCCGACAATTAAATTCTATATGTAGGTTTTCTAATACACTGCTGTAATTTTTGTTCTATCACATTTGGAAGACAGTTGAGAGAAGGAAAGTGGTACAGATTTTTTTTTCTAAAATTTGAGATTTCCACAGATCTAATTTTGAAGTGAATGCTTTTACGTCTCCATATGCATCTACTATATTTTTTTTGTTTTCCCAGCAAATGGGTATTTAATTGGTTCAGATGTTCACAAATATCGGTCATAAATGCAAGGTCATTTAACCAGCCTCGGAAATAGGCAATCCCTGTGTTCGCATGAATTCAGCAATTACCGCAAGAAGTTCGAAGAATCTGTGTAGCATCCGACCCCGGCTCAGCCACCTGACTTCAGTGTAGTAAATTAAATCTTCATAATTTTCACCCATATCTTTCAAAATTTTTCGGAACTGACGATGTTTCAGAGCTTTGTATTTTATTTTATTGATTGTTTTTACGACGTATTCATGACGCTATTCATATTCAGAACTTTCGTACACAAAGCCTCCTGATGGATAAGACAATGAAAATAATAGACTTTCTCATTTATACCAATCTCTTGTAAATATGCCCTTAGTCTACCGACAAAACCTCTGGTTTCAGCAGGAGAACCATCTGTTGCAACGGACACTAATTTTTTCCAATACATTTTCTTATTTGTAATTAAAGTATTAACAGCGGTAAAAATATCCTCTCCTGTTGTATGTCCGGCAAGTGGTATTAAACCCAGAAAACACTCAGAGACTGTTAACTCCTGATTCACACGGCTAATTGTGCGGTATCCCTTATATCGCAACTTTCGTCCAAAGCTATTTAAAAATGTTCAAATTCTTTTAATTGCACTGACAACTTTTGATCGATATATTTTGATATGTCCTCTACTCTTCTTACAATAGTGCGCTTGGACAAACACACTTTCTCTAAATGTATTTTTTCATGGGGACATATAAGATCAGCTAACTTTAACACACACATTTTCACAAATTCACTGTCAGAAAAAGGTTTCATAGCTTTACAAATATCCCATGATACACAATAACTGTCTATCAACACTTTTTTGCCATTTCATCTTCGTCTGGTTCGGCCTCTTCTTCACTTTGTTTATAATAAGTGTGATTCAACTGATAATGACGTCTAACGTTTCCCTTAATTACACCTGATAGCGTTTTGAAACACAGCAGACATTTTCTCCACTTGCAACACAGAAAAACTCTTCTTCCCATCTTTCTTTAAATTTACGCTTGTTTGAAGAGGTCGAAGGTTTTGAGAAAGACATTGTAAATCCGCCACAGCTTGTTTACAGTTTTGAAGTACAGGTCTGCTTAGTTACATCCGCACGGCACTATAACCTGGTTGAGACTGCTACTCAAATTCAGTCGCGACCCTTCGTTCTCTATGGTCGCGACACAGCGATTGCCCTTCTATGCTGTAGAGCATGTGACGTCATTTGACTAGCCGGGTGATCATTAAATACAACCATCTCCTTCTCCCCGTCAACATTCACACGTAGGTAACAAAGTGATCATCATACCGACATTATAAGAAACACTTTTTAAAAGGAAACGAACGATTCATTATTATTGTTATTATTGTTATTGTTATTATTATTAATTATTATTATTATTATTATTATTATTATTATTAAAAAGATGTTCAAAATTAGAAAAAATAAGAAATGCTGTCATACGAAAAAAGAAAAAAAAAGAATATTAGATATTCAATAGTAGATTATATAAGATATAAGCAATTAAATTGGTATGGGCACGTACGACGAATGCAAGAAGAAATGTTACCCCCTGGAAAACATTGGAATGGTGTCCACCTGAAAGAAAAAGGAAAGGAAGACTTCGAAACTCGTGGATGCAAGAAATAAGAACTGGAATGAGAACAAGTGGACTGGAGGCCATAGAATGGATGGATAGAGACGAGTGGAGAAGGAAAATAAAACTTTAAGCACAGAAAGATGTGTAAACATTGACAATACGTGTATGTATAAATAAATAAATAAATAAATAAATAAATAATAATAATAATAATAATTATTATTATTATTATTATTGGTAATAGTAGTAGTAGTAGTAGTAGTAGTAGTAGTAGTAGTAGTAATAGTAGCAATAGTGGTTGTGGATGCGAAACATGGACTCTTACTTTCAGGGAGGACAACGATTAAAGAATAAAGTTCATAGGAATTTTTTTTGGACCAAAGAGAGGTGAATAGACAGGAGAATGGAGAAGACTACATAACAGTGAGATGCATAGGAAACAAGATATAATAAGAACATTTAAGTCTCGTAGACTGCGATGGACAGGGCATGTGGCACGAATGGGGAATGAAAGAAGGGCATGCAACTTGTTACAGGAAATCCAGAGGAAAATCGTCCAGCAGGTAGACCAAGAAAGGAAATGGGAGAAAAATATTAATATTAATTTGAGAGGTAAATTATAACTAACTCACTGGCACTATAATGGCCGCTAGGACATACACTCTTTATACATCCCTGTTCTCACCCAATATTTTCCTATCACACCCTGTATAATATACTTCCCTCATATAATGGTTAATGTTATTCTCTGGCCTCATTCTGGTCACCAAAACACAAATTAATAAAATTAAGCTAATAATAAATATTATAAATAATTCCAATACGGCGCCTACAGTTTCCTACAATGGGTTTCCATCCCCTCTTTCATTCCCAATTCGTGCCACATATCCAGCCCATCCAAGTCTACGAGACTTAACTATATTTGATTACCTATAAATATCATGTAGCTCACTGTTATGTAGTCTTCTCCATTCGCCTATTCGTGTATCTCTCTTTGGCCCAAAAATTTAGTGAACAAGTTTATTCTTAAATACTCGTAATCTTTCCTCCTCCCTTAAGGTAAGAGTCCATGTTTCACACCCATATAATTGGGAGAATAGCAGTTTTATATATTTTCAATGTAACTTTTTTTAGAGAGAATCTTGTATGACATAAGTTATTAATTATTATAGTTAATTGATAAAATACAATTAGCTTTCAGAAGCATCATCAAATACTGTCCGGATTAAGCCCTAGGGCTGTTACGACACTTCCATTCACTTGATCCCTCTAACACTTCGGCGATAGTTTTTATTTATGGCTTATGGCGTGTAGTTTTGGATCTTTTGCGATATTCTATCTGGCCACATGCTCATGACAAATGGTCAAGGTTTTACGTGTAGTTTGTTGCAATGATTAATGAAATTAACTTTCAGGAACACCCTTTATAATAACTATTGTTTAAATTAACACAACATGACTTGAAAAGAAAGAACCATTTGTTATTACTTTAGGTGTCATGAGTGACATCACGAATCGTTCGTTGCTAAGTAACGCCTGTAATTGTTGCATCACTGTGGAATTCGCAAACACTTACCTATCACTAACTCATTCTTTTGTTTTCATATTTCGCACATGAGTACTTCCGCATATCATTTAATTTATATGTAACTAGATAATACATAAACATTAATATATTTTTATGTTTAATTGGATAAGTAAAAGGAAAATAATTATAAATGTTATATCATAGTTATGTCCACCGCTGTGGTCTCGAGGTAGCGTGCTGCCTTGTCACGCAGCGGGCTCGGGTTCGATCCCCGGTCGGGGCAGTTTTTCTGGGTGAGGTTTTTATCGGGTTTTTCCTCACCTGTAAGACAAATGTCAGGAAAACTTTAAGGCCCACACGGTCCGCGAAATAATATGGTCATCATCCTTATCATTATCATCATCATCCTTCACCGGTGTGGAAATCAACGGGAAGCTACCACACCTATAATTCCCTAGTAAAGCTGCAAAGCATAGCATGAGAATGCTATGATTGCAGTGAAAGACCTGCCCTCGGGCAGAATTACTGTGGATGGATAATTATTTTTAGATACCCCGTGCTGATTACACGCCGTTGCTCGGGAATCTACTTATCCCTATTTTCTTGGCATAAATGAGCTGATAGACAAAAATGGTTATCGTGAGTTACCCGTAAAAGAATACCCGCCGTGCGCTGCTACGCTCGACCGGGAATCTAGTCATCCCGATCTTCTTGGTATCAATGAACTGAAAGATAAAAATGGTTATTGTGAGTTATCCGTAAGAGATAACATATGCTGTCACGGACTTTTTTGTAGATTTTTTTTTTAGATATTCAATTCTTTGTACATTAAATTGGTGTACATATTATGGTTTAGGAAGCGTAAGCCATTTAAAGCGTCCAAGAAGTTCCGAAAAAACACATTTTTCTCTACAAATGGTGATTTTTAAAAGTGAAGGGGTTGCGTATTACAACTCTCTTACAGCCTAAAACCTTCCTGGGAAACTCCAGAACATTTTGCAAGAAGCCCCATCACAATCGGATGAACGGTATGGCAGCACATCAAGGATAATATATATATATGTGCGTGTGTTATAACAACCGGTGACCCTTGGTTCTTAGTTACAAGGCAACAAACCTATACTCGATATTCTAGCAAAATATAAGTATCCTCAACTCGTGTCCAACTCAGGGTCGGCTCGAGGAACGAGATGAGATGAAGCCCCTTATATAGAGGTATGTGAATGACAAGGGTGCCGGCCGACCACGCTTTACGTACCATCACGAGGGCAGATGAACGAAATGAAATTAATGTGATGAGAATGAAGGAATGAAATTGTGGGATGGAAAAACGACAAAAAACCCCGAAAAAACTTGTCCAAGCTCTGTTTCCTCCACCACGAAACTCACATGGAGTGACCGAGACTCGATCTAAGGACCCAGCGGTGAGAGTGAAGCGCCACGGAGTCGTAATGAAGAAAAATACTGCGTAGCAAATATATCAGGCTACACCGGTTATTGCATATCGCTTATTTCTTGATACGTGTATACATTATCTGCTTACGTAGAAGCTAATATCAGCCACTGCAATCAGGTAACAACGCATCCCAAGCTTCTTATATCAGAAGATATTACCTCTACAAGAATTCTCAAACCAATCATATCAAAGGATAATTTAGAAACCAGAGCTACTATACATAATTTAAAAATACAGTAGGAATTAGGTTTGAGCCTTTGGAATGGATTAGCCGAAGAACCGAATGGGAACTATTTTATCTCCGAAAAAAATTATCACAGTGGAAACCCATGTCTGCGTTTCTTGACGGTTGTATTTCTATGGAGAAAAAGTTACTTGGTCCAAGGTACTTTTTTTCGTCTGGCTTATCACTTTTAATCTGTCGGCATGGGTAACCCTTTCAACAGCAATGCTACCGCCGACATAGATCTCGGGGTCATTTAAGCACGCAAGCCACTCCACCACGACAAGGTAAATATACCAGAAAGAGATGAACAGACAGGCGAATGGAGAAGACTCATTAACAGTGGGGGACGTGATATTTATAGGAAATTAGATATAACAACAGTTAAGTCTCTTAGACTGTGATGGGCAGCACATGTGGCACGAATGGAGAATACAAGAGGGGAAAGGAAACCAATTGTAGGAAAACCAAAGGGAAAGCAGCCACTAGGGAGGGCAAGAATGAGGTGAGAGAATAACATTAACCATTATTTGAGAGAAGATTATACAGGGGATAATTGGAAAACATTAGCTCAGGATAGGGATGTATAGAGAGCAGATATCCATGTGGCCATGAATTCGACAGTGTCAGCTAGTTACACTGCGATGGGCAGGATATGTGGCACGAATTGGGAATGAAAAATGGGCATGAGAACTTCTCTTCTGGGAAAACCAGAGGAAAAGGGCATGTGGGTAGACCAAGAATGAGATGGAAGCATAATATTAACCATGCTTTGAGGAATTGGATTATAAAGGGAATGATTGGAAAATATTAGCTCAGGATAGGGATGTATGGAGAGTATATATGTCACGAATCCATAGATTTGATAATGTCACTGAATGAGCAGTTATTTTGCATTTGATTCTTCTAAACAACCTTCTATAAATGTTAAATTTTCTATTTTTTGTGACGCAATTTTGTCCGTTTTCTATAAATTATTACAATACCCGATTTCTAATAATTTGTTCACTAGGCGACAAAATATTTATTAGACAAAATATAACAATATGTTGCTTACATATACTAGAAGAGAATAATGCTGGAAAGCATTACTGCAAACTTATGAATCCAAGAAAACAATGCGAAGACTCGCCATTATGCGCTTAACATGAAAGGGAATGAACAAGAGAAAAAAAAATGATGAACGACTTCCGTCCAGTTATAACAAATGAAGTTAGATGTATCATTGTTGTTAGTCCTGCGAGCGCGTCATTTGTTGAGAGTGATTGCGTTTCTTGTTCTGTTTCTGCGATGATTGGGAATCGATCACAAAGCCAATGTTGAATTGTCTTGCAAATTTACATGCAGCAAGCCAAGATGGTCTTCCCGATGTTGTCATTACTTCCATCACGATTCTACACAAAAGCAATTCTTATCTTTGTTGGCAAAGTCAACAATGACATACAATACAGATTAACATTTATCAGGGGGCACTGAAGTATATTAAAAAGCATTAAATTAAATTTATAGCCTAAACCGAACTTCCAATATTGTAGTGTGAACAAACCATATGTATGGACTGCGTTTTTATTGATCGAATAACTATTTACCTTTAAGGGTCGGTTTCACCAACTGGCGTAATACAGTTACCTCTGTTGATGAAATTGACCCTAAGCGTGTAAGGAAATTCAGTTCGGTTTCTAACACTCGAAATAAATAAATAAAAATATATATTATCTAGCACATTTATTTATAAGTCACATGGGAAATTTGAAATATGTAATTATAATTTTAATATCTAATATGTAAAAATCAATGTTTGTTTGTTTGTTCATACTTTATGCGTGGCCATACCGTTGATCCGATTGTGATGGGTTTTTTTGCAAATGTTCAGGAGATTCCAGGGATGAACATAGGTTATAAGGAGTTGTGATACTCAACCCCCTTCACCCCTAAAAATCACCCTTTGTACTGAAAAACGTGAAATAGTCTCTATTTTGACTCTTATAATGGCTTACGCTGCCTAAACCATACAAATACACCAAATTAGTGTACACAGAATATCTCAAAAACTCTACAAAAAAAGTCCCCAACATTACATGTTTATCTTTTACGGATAACTCACATAACAATTTTTATCTTTCATTGGTTCCAAGAAGATCGGGATAAGTAGATTTCCGGGCAAGCATGCTTTGCCATACCGTTCATCCGATTGTGATGGGGCTTTCTGAAAAATGTTCAGGAGATTCCGGGGATGAACATAGGCTATAAGAGAGTTGTAATACTTAACCCCTTCACCCCTAAAATCGCTCTTTGTAGTGAAAAACGTGAATAAAGTCCCTGTTTTGACTTACGCTGCCTAAACCATAACAAATACACGAAATTATTGTACACAGAACTGAATATCTCAAAAAAAAACTATACGGTAAATAAAAGTCCACGACAGCATATATTTATATTTTACGGATAACTCACAATAACCATTTTTGTCTTCCATTGATGCCATGAAGATCGGTATAGACAGATTCCCGGGCAACCATAACAGCGTACGGCTGGTGGTAAAAATAAATTAACATTTATTTAGGAGTAGCAGAGCACGCCGGGTATTAGCTAGTATCAAATAAATAAGCATTTCATTGATTAATTCTTAAGAATTTAAATTGTTTCAAATGGGAGCTTCTCCTATGCAATTTTTGAAGCATCGAAAAGAAAAAACCTTTGAAATCTAAAATTATATTGAATGTTTTCAAACAGTTTAGTGAAAAATATCCTGCATTAGCTATTGAGGATGTGGTGAAAATAATAGCAGAATTTACAGGTGAGTCAGCTTATATTCCGCTTATAGACCTAATGCAGTTGCAGAACTTACAGGTGAGTCAGCATTCCGCTTATATTCTGCTCGTAGACCTAATGAAATTGTAAATACAGGATATTTATCAACATCGTGGGACAAAGTGTTAACGTCTAATTAGATAGACCCATATAAGTATTTTTTGTCATAAATAAATAATTAATCCAAATTTATTTCCCGTAAAATCCGATATAGCCTAAGAAAAAAGTTTCTAACATGACACTTCCATAGATAATTCAGTCATATGGCGGGTAAAAGTAGCACCAATGTTCACCCATAGACGGGGTCGGGAAAGTAATACCTTATGCAAGTTTGTTTATAGTACAATTATAACTTAGCTCGGATGCAGTTTACTATACTAATAAAATTCATTGTTTAAAACCGTTGAGGTGGATAGTCATAAAATAAAATAAAGTTAAATATGTACCTTCTTAGGTTAATGCCATTGTAGACAAAAACATACACATATTTTCTAAAAGAAGAAGGTACGTATTTTAACTTTATTTCATTTTATACAGTTTACTAGCTATTATCTGCGTGCGGTACTACGCCTAAATAAATTATATTTGTATATACTAGACTTGCTCGGTAGCGCACTGGGATGTAAATCCAGAGGTCCGGGTTCAAGTCTCGTCTGAGCATTTATTTTTCCTATCATTAACTTGCATTGCTCAATCTCAAAAATTTAATTATAACACATCGATAAAGGGTCACTGCTATAAAGTAAAAATATTCTCTTTAATTTGCTTACTTGTGATAGGAGCTACTAGGTGGCAGGGGAGACCGAGTTCCCACTACATCTAGTAATAATGAGAATATATATAAGAAAAATGAATGTTTGTACTAGACTTGCTCGGTAGTGTAATCGGTAGCGCACTGGGATATAAATCCAGAGGTCCGGGTTCAAAGTCCCGTTCGAGCATTTATTTTTCTTATCATGTCATATATATATATATATATACTCGAGTTCAAATCCCGATTCAAGCATTCTTTTTTCTTTTCATATCATATATATATATATATATATATATATATATATATATATATATATATATATAGTTGAATAACAAAAAAGGAAATTGGAGGTTATTTAAATTGTGTACATTATGACGGTTGCTAGAGTTAATTTAAAATTGCAACAAAGCCCTATAGAATCAGCTGAATATTTATAAGCAACGACATTATTACGAAAACATATTTTTGGGATGATGTTGCTTTTAAAAGATACAGCACGAAAAAGATGCACTCATTTCACTTCTCACTGAAAATGGGATGCAATAGTTTGAACCAACAATTTCTAGAGGGAAAACAAAAAAGAAAATCAGGGTCTGTAACCTACACAGTATTAATTTCCTGTGATGGACTTCAGCATAAAGAAATAAATCCAAGCAATAAATATAACTACTTCACTACGCGTTAACTAAAGTTAAATTAGATTAGTACTCATTTTACTGTCAAATATTTGATCAAAATCACTCTAAAACCACATAATGGCATTAAAAATAATTTTCATAGAGTAAAAGTTACAGTAATTCCTTATTTATAAAAAATATAGAGCAATTCCATATGTGACTGACTGACATTTACAATACACTTTTGCAGCAAAATGGTTGCATAATATTACAATTGATTGAAATTAGGGGTGTTATCTACGTGATATGATAGAAGAATAGTGTGTGGTTAAGATTTGTACTTAACTATACAACTTTTGAAGAAAAACAGTGCCATTTATTATCTATCAAAGTATATGTGACTGACTGACTTAATGTTCATCTCCATCATTCTCTGAAGTGTGATTCCTAATTCAATTTTCCAAAATACCGTTTGGAGGACACATTTCAAGTTACATTCTCAAAAAAAAAAAAAAACAAACAAAAACACGATTAAGACCAGAGTTATAACCTAATATGTGATGTGTGATTGACTGACTACATTCTGTGACTGACTGACTGACTGACTGACACATCTGAACTTTATTAAGACTTTAATATTGTGGAGCTGCAAATATTATACAAATATTACAAAATAATATGAAATTATAATAGCTAAGTCCACCGCTGTGGTCTCGAGGTAGCGTGCTGCCTTGTTACGCAGCGGGCCCGGGTTCGATCCCCGGTCGGGACAGTTTTTCTGGGTGAGGTTTTTATCGGGGTTTTTCCTCACCTGTAAGACATATGTCAGGAAAACTTTAAGGCCCACACGGTCCGCGAAATAATATGACCATCATCATCATCCTTATCATTATCATCATCATCCTTCACCGGTGTGGAAAGCAACGGGAAGCTACCACATCTACAGTTCCCTAGTAAAGCTGCAAGCACAGCATGAAAATGCTATGATTGCAGTGAAAGACCTGCCCTCGGAAAGAATTACTATGGATGGATAATAGATAAAAAGCGATAATATGGAGATGAATAAATAACTTCACTCCTTTTATCATGTATAGGAAATGTGATATGCTGTAAAAAATATTAAATAAATAGTGTAATTTATTTAACTTGGTTACCGTGTATCATTTTAAATTTCACAAAAAAAAATGAACTTCTTAACAACAAAGGTCCTTCTCTATAGTTAAATATGCCTAATATGAGTATAATTTTATTACATCCATATTAACTGATTAAAATTTATTTGATGCTCTTAATAGATTGAACCATTGAAAGAAATAAAAATTAGTATATGGAATTTGCATTATTCATTCCAGAACACTAAAATTAACTTTCACGCGTCTCAACTTTAAAGACAAAAAAAAAATAAATAAAATAACCAAAAAGTACGGAAAAATTCTGTTATAATTCTTTCAAAGCTACTGATTGCAAATTATATTGCTGACATGAGTTCTACTTTTTAAACTAAACAATAGAAAGAAATCTATTACAATGCGCGGAATCTTACTTCATGACTGACTGTTCTCAGCTGGCGCACATAGTACAGCGTCGTCATACGTATTTTCACTCTGTTGGTTTCCAATAACGCTACACCCAATAATAATTTTCTTTTACACTACCGGTTATACATACTTAATCACATATACACCACCCCAATTGTATTTTTTATACAAGTAACTTCATATGAATTAAAACTGTTGTTGCAATCAACACAATAATGAAACTCTGGCAACATCGCACTGTGGATCCCCGATAATACGACACACATGGCATGTCAAAGATCAAACTAATGCGAGAACCTTTCAAGTTCAAGGACTCCCACACACACATTTTCTAACACATAAGAACCGCGCACTTGTTTTCAATTCCAGTACACAATACTCTAATGATTCACTTAATAACATACATATTGAAGAATCGCATAATGAGGAATTATTTAAATGCCATTAATAAAAATATAATTTTCTTTCACACACGAAATTTGTGCATTTTTCGCACTGAGTGTTCATTTGAAATTTGTGCATATTCTATATTTGTGCATATTTATATTATGTTATATTCTATAACATACGGCTTCTACACTTTCAAACGGTGAACCCCATGAGTTGCCGGAATAGCTGCAAGATGTTGAAATCGCTTTTTTAAAAATCTGTGCGCCATGCGTAGTAGTAATATAAAAAAAGTCAGTCACGGGATTCTAGCGGGAAACGTAATTACTTTACAAGATAATTCTTTAACACTCTTTTGTTAGTTATGCACCGATAACGTAGAATCACAGAGGAAATTTGAATCAATTAATTATCGTATTGTATACAATAATTTTTGTATGTTTTATGTGACTGACTGTAGCTTACCCTTAATAATTATAGGGCGCATTTTAATTATCTAGAATATTATAATACAATTATTAGTATTACATTTACGATCAGAAAGGACCGCGATATGGTATAACAAAAGAGTCAGTGAAACAAAACAAACTTATACAGTGAAATCGTAAAACAAAGTTTCGTTTAATTTTGCATGTGTTTTCAGATTTCGGAATATGTGATGTTCTACTATTAAATTTTAGAATCAAAATAATCCGTATTTTAAAACATTAACTTCTAGAATCAGAAAATTCCATCTGTAAAAAAGTATATCTCATCGAAAAAAATTACTCCTGCGCCAATTTCAAAATTTTCACATCAGTATGATATTTTCATGGTATTACTCTACATTTAAATATTTCCGCTGGCGGCCTTTTAGCTCAAATTGTCACATAAGAAGGGCCAGTAATTATTTTATGAAACAGTTGAGCCGAACAGTCTACCAGATTTCCTAAACCATGTTTATGTTAATACACAGCGGAGTCCAGCAAGCAACTGACTGCGTCATGCGTATTAGCAATATAAATGAGGGGACAAAAAAGGTCAGTCAGTCACGGGACTCCAGCGGGAAAACTAATGACTTTACAAGAAAATGTCATCAATACTGTTTTGTTAGTTGTGTACCGATAACGTAGAATCCAAGAGGAAATTTTAATCCATCAATTATTATGTTGTGTACAGTAATTGTTATCCGTTTTCTGTGACTGACTGACCATAACTTACAGTTAACAACTATAGGACACATTTAAGGTATATAGAATATTAGAATGCAATTAATATTGTTTCATTTACCACCAACGAGGATCAAAGCATAGTTTAAAAAAAGATTTTGTGAAATAAATCGAATTCATTCGACCAAATCATTAAACAAGAAATTGGTAAAATTTTGCGTATTTTTTCAGGTTTGGAATATGACAAGTTTTACCGCTATTATTAGATTAAAATGATGCACATTTGAAACATTTTCTTATAGAATTATAAAATTTGATATTTACAGATATATATTACATCAACAAAATTATTCCTGCGTCAGTTTCAAAATGTTCACCTCGGTATGACATTTTCATGGAATCGCTGTATATTGTTATAGTGCTATTGATTTATAAAATGTATGGCTGGAATTATATATTTATACGAAAATGATAATAAGTTAACTTTTTTTCTTAATATGATCTACAGATATTTTAACGTTTTTTTTTTTTTGTATTTAACACTAAATATGGCATTTTTGATAAAGATACGTTTTCTGTCCATTACTTTGAATTGCATTAGTGAAGATTAAAGTACCTTTTGTAAACAAAAATTAAGATTAATGAATATAATTATTTAGATTATAAGACTAAATTACCTTTGGTATAACAGAGTATTAGAGACTATGAGAGACCCTCAGGTTGTAGGAAATTATTTCTCCCTCTTTTATCTGGACAATCGGCACTTGATGACAGCCGGGTTGTCAGCCCTGCGTGACGACCGCCAATTCCCTCAGAACAAGGGTCTGTTACTCATTTCCCTTAGAGGCTGAGTCAACCACAGAGCCATAGTGCCACAAGAAGATTTGGGTCAGTATAAAAATTCTGACCCCACCGGATAAGAACAGATTTTGATGTAATTTTTTTTTGTGTGTGTTTGAGTGGGACCCTGGATGGTTTAGATTCACAATTGGACCCTCTAAAATTATTAGTTGTAGAGTTCACCTGAAGTGAAAATTTAAAAATCGCTCTAGTGATCACAGTTTACCGTGTTCTACAACGAAACTCAGTATATTCTATTAAAATAAACCAAAGTACATATTACCCGAAATTGAGCGAAATCCGACAATTAAAAGTGGAGGTTTACCTGAAATCTGAAATCAAAAACTATCAACCGTCATGTTTGGTTCTTGTCAGCGAATAACATACAATTTAGTATTAACCATTAATACTTAGATTAATTGAGCGTAGCATCTCACGCCGGATATTAGCTAGTAAATATATATAAATTAAGGAAATGTATTAATTAAGCGTAGCATCTCACGCCGGATATTAGCTAGTAAATATATATAAATTAAGGAAATATATATAAATTAAGGAAATGTATATAAATTAAGGAAATGTGATTTCCTGTGTTGATTAGGGTTTTATGTCCCGTTTATTGCATAACATTTATTGAAGTACATAATTTTAGTAGGCCTTGAAAATTTGCAGTATTACACATGATTTAGCATAGTGTTTTCATGAATGTGTTTATTTTGCAGATATGGAAAGAGTTGTTGCAAACATGTTATTGAGCTTACAGTGCCCCATGTGCAGTAAATACATGCAGCCACCGATCACCCAGTGCCACAACGGGCACCATATATGTAGAGGTGACAACTGTAAAGAAAAATAAAAGCTTGCCCAAAGTACGATGGGGAAGTGACAGATGTAAGAGATATAATTGCAGAAATTATTGTGAAATACATGGACATAATCAAAGCACATTTCAAATAAATATACTGTAGGAATAAACAGCATTTAGATATTTGTTTATTGTAAAAGATGATAATATATATATTTTTTAAACTCAATTTTTAGTTTTACTGTATAAAGAAGATGCACAATCCCTTCTTCCTAAAACACAAACTAACTAACTTACTGGCACTATCGAACCCGTTGGTTCATGAAAGCGCGGACATGAACTCTCCATACATCCTATCCTTAGCCAATGTTTTCCAATCATTCCCTGATAATTTACTTCCCTCAAACCATTGTTAATGTTAATCTCTCAGACCATTCTTGGTCTACCAACTGGGCGTTTTCCCTCTGTTTTTCCTACAAGAAGTTTCCATGCAAGTCTTTGATTCCCCATTAGTGTCACATATCTGCCAATCGCAGTCCACGAGACTTAACTTTTCCTATTATATCTGACTTCCTATACATACCATGTAGTTGATTTTTATGTAGTTTTCATCACTCACCTGTCTGTTCATCTCTCTTTGGTCCAAAAATTTCCCTAAAACTTTATTCTCAAATATTCGTAATCTCCTTTCATCACTTAAAATTTGAGTCCATATTATTAAAATATATATACAGTCAATATGCCCATTTCACCAATTAATGTTTTAAAATGGTCAACAAGTTTCCACAGCCAAGCTCTCATTCTCAAGACCAGATACTGACTGAAGACAAAATTGATAATAAATAAATAAACAAATTCAGTTAAAAACAAACAACGTCACATGACGCAATCATTCATAAGTAAACAATAAAACATAATAAAACTAATTCTCTTTTGTTTCAATTAAACAAGAGAGGTTTAGTTTTATTGTTTACTTATGAATGATTGCGTCATGTGACGTAGTTTGTTTTTAACTGAATTTGTTTATTTATTTATTATCAATTTTGTCTTCAGTCAATATCTGGTCTTGAGAATGACAGCTTGGCTGTGGAAACTTGTTGACCATTTTTAAACATTAATTGGTGAAATGGGCATATTGACTGTATATATATATATATATATATATATATATATATATATTAATATTTTATCACCAAGAAGATCACTTGTGTATTAAATCCATATTATTAGAATAACAGTTTTATATATTTTCAGTTTAACGTTTTTTGAAGGGAGTTGGGACACAAGAGTCCCTGTAATGCATAAATAGCACGCATTTCCAGAATTTAGCCTACGTTTAATTTCTTTGTGCACGTCATTCAATTTTGTAATTATTGTTCCTAGATACTTGAAATCAACCACTTCTTCAAACTTTCCTTCATTTGTCATCAGTTGTCCATATCCATTATATAACCCATTTCTATGTGTGAACGTATATTTAGTTTTATCGATGTTTACTTCCAGTCCCAATTTCTTAGTGTTATTCAATAGAGTGTGTTTGCCCTTACTATCTCCATAAACAATACATGCTTTAAAAATGTTCAATATTTGGCACGAAGAATTAATTATTTTGTACCGGAATACCATAACCTAAATGTTTGTGCTAGCAATCTTTTTTATAATTTCGTTTTTGCAGTAATACTAAGATGGGGGGGGGTTTAAATTCTCACCTCGACTCCAAATCTAATATTCCGTTCTGGATTATCGATTGAATCAGGTCTAAGTAAACAAAACTTAATATGTATAGACAAATATTATGTAGGAATGGTAAATTTGTTAATAGTTTTGCAAAGAATGAATATATGTTTGTCTCATGGTTGACATTCCCAGTGATGAATAAGTGTAATGTGAGCTGTTACAAGAATGTGAAGAGACAATGAGACTGGAATTTAAATTAAATTAAGCTATAAATAACTAGCCCACTGGCACCATGGAACCCATAGGTTCATGGCCGCGTGGACATAAGCTCTCTATACATCCTTATACTGAGCTAATGTTTTCCAATCATTCCCTGTAATCTACTTCCCTCAAATTATGGACAATGTTATTCTACCACCTCTTTCTTGGTCTGTCAACTGGGCGTTTTCCCTCTGGTTTCCTTCAAGAAGCTTCCATGCACGTCTTTATCTCCCCGTTCGTGCCACAAGTCCTGCCCATCGCAGTCTACGAGACTTAACTGTTCTTATTATATCTGGCTTCCTATAAAGACCATGTAGTTCACTGTTATGTAGTCTTCTCCTTTCGCCTGTCTCTTCATCTCTCTTTGCTCCAAAAATTTTCCTCAGAACTTTATTCTCAAAAACTCGTAATCTCATTTCCTCCCTTAAAGTAAGAGTCCATGTTTCGCACCCATATAATATAACTGGTGGAATAATAGTTTTATATATTTTCAGTTTAACGTTTTTTGAAAGGAGTTGGGACATCAGAAGTCTCTGTAATGCATAATAGCACGCATTTCCAGAATTGAGCCTATGTTTAATTTCTTTGTGCATCTCATTCCTATTTGTGATTATTTTCCCCAGGTATTTGAATTCAGCCACTTCCTCAAAATTTCCCTCAGTTGTAATTTTCTTTCCATTTCCATTATATAATTTATTTCTATGTATGAACATATATTTAGTTTTATTGATTATTTTTCCAGTCCCAATTTCTTACTTTCACTCCATAGAGCGTGTGTTTTAGCGCCTAGTATATCCTCGCTATCGCCTAATAAATCTATATCAGCATAAACTAACAGCTTATTAATACGTCTTCATCCTCTAACTATTTTATGTCATGCTGTAGTAAAAAATTGAATAGTAGAGAATATAGTGCATCCTTGTTTTAACCCATTGTGATTTTCAAAAGTATCCGAAAACTGTTTGTCTACATGCACCATACTATTAGTGGCATTTAGACATTTTTGAAAAAGTATTACTTACCTTTTAGGAGTTCCGAACTGCAGCAGGATACTGTATAACTTTTACCTCTTAATTGAATCATATGTTTTTTTGAAGTCTACACACAGTTGATGCACAGTGCTATTATATTCCAATTTACTTTCTAAAATCTATATTATGCTAGAAATGTGATCTGTTGTAGATCTGCTTATTCTAAATCCACATTGATGAATTCATTTAAACGATACGTGATTTAAAATTTGTTCAATATTTGGGAAAATTTAATTAGGTATATAGGGTATGCTGTAATCTAAATATTTGTGCAATTTTTTTTTATAATTTAATTTTGCAGTGATATTAAGAGAGAAAGGATAGATTTTTCACATCCACCCCAATCTAATACGTATTCAGTACTTGGTTATCAATTAATCCAGAGCTAAGTAAACAATACGTAACATATAGACAAATATGATATAGGAATAGATTTGCGTAATTACGTTGCAAATAGAGGAGAGAGTTTTGTCGTATCTTAAATGTTGATCTATAACACACGGTTGTTAAACATTTTACTTGTGTTGATATTCTCAGGGAAGGATATGTGTATTTTGTGTTATTACAAGTATGTGTAGAGAAAAAGAGACTGGAATTTAAATTAATTTTAAACTATACGATGTGGTAATCTTTATATAAAAATTTAGTCTGCGTATTTTTGTGATTTATAGACTTTATTTAACATTTTCAAATACTGTTAGCTTAACACAGTTCCAATAATGAATCATATTATAATGATATTGTGAAAAGAAAAGTTAATGTCTGAACCAGGAATCGAACCGTGGACCTCTCCTTCTCCGTAGGAGTGTGCAGCCCCACTACACCATTCTAGACTTGGTACAAACGTTAACAATTCTTTCCACATATACAAATCTATAATTCTCGTTTTGTCCGCTGGCAGGTAGGTGTCACTACCATCGCCAACGGCTGGCTTCGTTTAGAAGTATCTATATTTGAGAATTTTACACCACCACTTTTATAAGCAGTAAACGATGTTATTTAACATTTTCCAATACTGTTAGTTTAACACAGTTGCAATAACGGATCATATTATAATGATATCTCCTACGGAGAAGGAGAGGTCCACGGTTCGATTCCTGGTTCAGACATTAACTTTTCTTTTCACAATATCATTATAATTTATAGACTACTAAACCGATCAACCGATCTTCATGAAAATTTGTACATACGGGTTTTCAGGTACGACAAGTGATTCGCCGTTATTTATTGTGCAGTACAATCATTAGATGTAGGGATTAACCTGATATAAGAATTTATTATTTTTTTTTATTTTTCACAACGAAACTCAGTATATGCTATTAAAATAAACCGAAGTTCGTATTATTTTTAAAAAATTGGGAAATATAACTATTAGAAATGGGGGTTTACTTGGAATTTGAAATTAAAAATTGACTCTAGAATATATCATGTTTGGTTCGTTGGAATCGATACACCACAGTTAATTAACCCTATAAGACCTATCTTTATCTTATAAGATAAAATAAAAATGCATATTTAATTTATTTAAGCGTAGAAGATCACGCCAGGTGTTAGCTAGTATACAATAATGTTACATATGATTTAATTATATTTCATCATCATCCATGCAGCTCTTAGGCCAAGTGGCCTGATACGGTCTCAATGAGGAATTTTCTATCCAGCGCTTTTATTGACGTCCCAGCACTTTTTTTCATAGAGGACAACAATGAGGCATAGCTTTTGGAATTCCATGAGATAACATTAATTGAAGATGAGCTTTCCAGTTAGTGTAAGTACTGGCGGTATCTTAATATAGAGGAAATGCTAGATTAGTGGGAACCTCACAATAATACTCTTCTCCACCTGCAACCTATTAGGCAAAAAGGGGAAAAAAACATTTGCTTTAAAGTCTAAAATCAAGCCAAGGATAATGATTTTTTAAATAGTTATAACTAGCTAGTACTATCTCCAATTTCTCTTTGAAACCGTTAAACTAATAATATATAAAACTGTTATTCATTCAGTTCATCTAATATATCACGTATAAGGATGTGAAATAATCTGTCTTACCTAAGAGAGGAGAAAATATTCCATCCATAGTAATTCTGCCCGAGGGCAGGTCCTTCACTGCAATCATAGCATTTTCATGCTATGCTTGCAGCTTTACTAGGGAATTGTGTAGGTGTGGTAGCTTCCCGTTGCTTTCCACACCGGTGAAGGATGATGATGATGATGGTAATGATAAGGATGATGGTGATGATGATGGCCATATGATTTTGGGGACCGTTTGGGCCTTAAAGTTTTTCTGACATTTGTCTTATAGGTGGGGAAAAACCCCGATAAAAACCTCACCCAGAAAAACTACCCCGATCGGGGATCGAACCGGGCCCGCTGCGTGACAAGGCAGCACGCTACCTCGAGACCACAGCGGTGGACGAGAAAATATGAGAATAAAATTCTTGGGAACATTTTTATTTTGGACTAAAGACGGATGAACACAGTAATTGACGTAGACAGCGCTGGGCATGACATGTTACAGCAATAGTGAATGAAAGAGAGACATGGAAGCTTCTATTAGAAAAACCAGCAGGAAAATGCTCAATTTTTAGAGCAAGAATAAGATAGGAAATGACATTAACCAGGATTTGCGGGAAGTATTTTATTCAAGGATTAACTTTTATAAGATTCATTATGTGTACCTTTGAGGTATTATTCAAAATTAAAATATAAAATTATGGAATATTCACCTAAGAGGTCCGTCTCCTCAACTTAATTAGTTATTTAACTGTAGCGCTTTCGGGACTTGTCCCATCATCGGCAGGATTCAATTTTTATTTAAGTTTTGAATCCTGCCGATGTGTGCCAAATCCCGAAAGCGCTACAGTTAAATAACTAATTAAGTTGAGGAGACGGACCTTTCAGGTGAATATTCCATAATTTTATATTTCAATTTTATTCAAGGACGAATACGATAACTGGGGTTTGAAAATAAATTTAGAAAAAAACATTTTATATGGGATGTGGAGCCGAAACCGAAGATTTGATATTAGAAGATGAAAAGGGGTATATTAAAGGATGTCAAGAATTTGAGTATCTGGGAGTAAAATTAAATAAAGAGGATAAACAAGAAAGTGATATTAAGAACAGAATAAATAAAGGTAGAGCAATAACAGCAATGATGAATAGAGTCTTATGGAACAGACATATAACCAGGAAAAATAAGTTACAAATATATAATTCAATAGTGAGAAGTACAGTCACATATGGGGCTGAAGTTCGGAAATTCAACAAAAACTTAGAACAAAAACTTATGTCGATGGAAATGGATGTATTGAGGAGAGCAGCAAGACGTTCAAAATTAGACAAAATAAGAAATACTGACATAAGAGAAAAAATGAATATTGGTTATTCAATAGTAGATTATACACTGTATAAGAAATTAAATTGGTATGGGCACGTCGACGAATGCAAGAAGAAAGTTTACCCAGGAAAACATTGGAATAGTGTCCACCTGGAAGAAGGAGGAGAGGAAGACCTCGAAACTCGTGGATACAGGAAATAAGAACAGGAATGAGAGCAAGAGGACTGGAGGACATGGATTGGATGGAGAGAGACGAGTGGAGAAGAAAAATAAAACTTAAGGCACAGAAAGATGTGTAAATATTAAAATTCTGTATATAAAAAAATTATTGGAAAAACATTAGTTCAGGATAGGGATGTATGGACAGCTTATGTCCGTGAGGCAATGAACCTACAGGTTCGATAGTCCGCAGTGAGGTAATTAGAATTATACCTATATTTGTTAATTCCAAGGTTACATTTAGACATTGAAGGTAATTGTAATATTTCGTATCTTGCACTTTGGACTTCTGAGACCATCAAGTAACATCAAATGTATTGTATGTAAAAACATATGCATTTGTCCACCAAGTCAAAAGTTTACAAAACCCCAATTACGTGGAAGGATGTTTAAAAATATTTTTACAAAACCTATTAGGTAGACACTGAAAATGACAATAAAAAGCACATGTACAGATACACACGTGTGAATGTGTGTTATTGAACGCTGTATCGACCACAACATTTTTCGGAACAAAACTATGAATGTTTGACTAAATTAAGGAAATGAAGCAACTTTAAAAATCGCTGTAACTAACTCACTGTCACTATCGAACCTGCAGGTTCATGGCCGCGCGGACATAAGCTCACCACACATCTCTAACCGCAGATATTTTCCAATCACTCCCTGTACAATTTACTTAATGTTTTATTTCCTATAAAGACCGTGTAGTTCACTGTTATGAAGTCTTCACCATTCACTTGCTGTTCATCTCTCTTTGATCCCAAAATTCTCCTAAAACTGTATTCTCAAATACTGGTAATCTTATCTCCTCCCTCAAGCTAAGAGTCCGGGGCACGCCGTAGCATAGTGGTTAAGGCACTGCGCTACAAGCCGGAAGGTCGAGGTTTCGAGTCCCGGTAGGGTGAAGATTTTTAAACTGACCCAAACCTTCTGGCGGCACTAAGGCCCTGGGGTCGACACGGCCTCTAATGGAAATGAGTACCAGATGCTTGTTCTGGGGGTAAAGGCGGCCGTCACGCAGGGCTGACATCAAGCGCCGATTGTCAAGAAAAAGTGGGAGCCTTAACCTCCTACTACCCTAAGGGCCTCCCGGGGCCTGTAGTGGGATCTCTTTACTTACTAAGCTAAGAGTCCATGTTTCACATCCATATAACATAACTGGGTGAATAACAGTTTTATATATTTTCAGTTTAATGTTTTTTGAAAGAAGTTGGTACGACAAGAGTCCCTGTAGTGCATAATAGCATGCATTTCCAGAATTTAACCTATGTTTATTATTTTTGTGCATATCATTCCTATTTGTAGTTAATGATCCCTAGATATTCTAATTCAACCACCTCTTCAAATGTTGTCTCATTTATCATTAACTGTCCAATTCCTCTACACAACTTTTATTATTATTATCATCTTTATTATTATTATTATTATTATTATTATTATTATTATTATTATTACACTGGTCAACAGTGGTTTTGTTGCCCTTGATATAAGATTAATTTCGGATATATTTATGCTCACAATTCATGAAGCTATCAATGATTTTGGAAGATTTGCTCTGGTTTTTTAAAATCTTTATTTTCATTTTCCACTGCAAAAATCGGAAAACATGAAAAAATATAACAGATATATTTATAATGTCAATTGTTTTTTGAAAAATTAGTATGCACCGACGTAAATAGAAAGAAAAATATCGAAGACCCATGTTATACTTCAGTGAAACGTCTTTTATAAGATTTTCTTCTATAATTTTTTAGGGGAAAATCTCTTTTTAAAGACCAGCAGTAATCTGCCATCATTTGACGGTCCCATCTACCCTGATACCTTTCCTCCATTACTTTTAGATCCTAGTGAAAGCGCACTCCCTGTTCGTCGCTATAATTTCCTAAATTATCCGGAAATATATCCAGGTGACTGTGGAGAAAGTGGGAGCTTTAGTACTGCATATTTGCTCGCCCAGAAATCTTGAAGCTTATCAATCCGGATGTTTGCACAATTTCGTTTATAAATTTGGTGGTCTTGGATAGGGGTTACCGTAGGAAATGGGTTTCTCCGTACCAGATACAAAACCCTTCCAAGGTTCACTTTCCGCAACAATCATAACTTTGATAAAATTTGCATCTTTCATCAATTGCCGAATTTGAGGACCATCGAATATTTTGCCTTTTAACTTTTACATACTGAGCTTAGGAAATGTTTTACAAATATATTTGAAACATTTTTCTTCCTTGTCCAACACTTTGATGAATTGTTTTATCATATCCAGATGCAAGTCGGGAGTACTTTAATTTTGTCAAATAACAGAGATCACGGCCGATGTGCAGAGTTAGAGGTGTGAGAGTGGGGATCACGTGATGTCTCTATACGCGAAAAAATGCGCAGAAATCAAATCATGACTGGAAACATACATTTTATTAGTAACAAGCCGTTTACTGTTTAAGATATAAGATACGCAAAAATTATAAAAACTAGATCAGCACTTTCATGAATATATTCGTAAACACTTGTGCACTTGAAAACAGAAATTCGCTGAGATATCCAGAGCAACAAAGAAATATTTTTTTGTAAGCTATTTTATTATTATCATCATCATAATCATGAGCAACAAGGATTAGACCTGGTGGTCTCTTCCGATCTCATGTCAGAATTGGTCTATGGGATAATCCATATCAAATCGGACAGCAAAAAATCTTGCAATTTTTTTTTTTAATTTTACGTATCCCTAAATATAGTGAATACATTTATAAACGTATTAATATCGACATTTAATTTTTATCATTTATAGGTTCGTAGTTATGACGATCTAAAATTATCGTAAATATGATAAACTAAAACGTTTACTAACTAATATTTCCGAAACAGTAAACAGCAAAAATTTGTTTCAAACATATTTATATAGGTGATATCATGTAGTTTAAGGGTGTTATTTTTATAATTAGGATATTTTTATTTTCGATGTCAATTTTCTATTTTATGGCGGTTTACTGCAGTACATATCAAAAAATGAAAACGAAAAAAATACAGGATACTACTCACGTAACACGGACTATTTTCCAGCAATTGCCTTTAGGAGAGTTGAATAGTTCAGACAATATAAACTTTTTTATTCTATTATCGTTAAAAACTGGCGGATCCAACAGAGCAACTGGTTCATTTCACGACCAAGGTCGCGCGCGTAGTTAATTGAAACAGCTGAACGCGCTTCATCAGTGACTTTTTTAACTGTCATTAAATCTAGTAGATTATAATATGTTCTGCTTAATGGAACAGTACCATTAATTTATGGAATTTAATTGCTGAAGCGAGAAGTAAAGAGCTCTGTTACTTACGTTTACTGTGAATTATTAAACAAATTATTTATAACTAACTAACTAACTCACTAGCTCTGTCGAACCTGTAGATTCATGGCCGCGCGGGTATAAGCTCTCCATACATCCCTATCCCGAGGTAACGTTTTCCAATCATCCCCTGTATAACATACTTCCATCAAATCATGTATGTTATTCTCCCATCTCATTTTTTGTCTTCCAACTGGGCATTTTCTCTCCGGTTCTCCTACCGGAAGTTTCCAAGCACCTCTTTCATCCCCCATACATGCCACATGACCTGCCCATCGATGCCTACGAGACTTAACTGTACTTATTATATTTGGCTTTCAATATATATATATATATATATATATATATATATATATATATATATATATCATGTAGCTCACTATTATGTAGTTTCTTCCGTTCACCTCTTTTTGATCAAAATATTTTCCTAAGAACTTTATTCTCAAATACTCGTAATCTTCTTTCATCCCTTAAAACAAATTATTTATTTTGTTACAAATTTTTCATTGCAATTAAATGGAATATTATAATAAACTCTTACACCATTAATTGAATAAACTGGTATAGATTTTTATTATGTTATAATTACTAATTTTAATCTACAAAATAATGTTTTATTGAGTGTACTGTAATGTACCCTGGAAACTATCACGAAATATTGTTGTTATAAGATATCACTTCCAAATAAAACCGAAGTTTTAATACTCATACCACTTCGTAACAAACGAATGAAATGCTGAATCAGCGTGTCTTCTTAAAACATCTGCTCCTCTATCAACTATTCTCAAGTTCAGATTATTTACTAGAGAGTTGATTTAAATCAGTGCGTGTGTTTAGTGTACCTCGTCATTTTAAGTATTACAGTCAAATTTAAAATAATCTTTTATCGTTTTTAACTAACAAGTTTGCAGATTGAAGTGTTTTATTTTATTACTGTACATATAATTATACTGTCTATTATGAATAAGCCTAACTGGTGTTATGTGAATGGAAAGTGTTTCAATCCACTCGGACGACGACATAAGAGTAGTTTTAAAAAATTTAGATCTGTCCCTCCATGGATCTGTGAGAAATTCGGGGTACCCCAAGAACACTCTCTCTCGGCAAAAATATGTAGTAATTGCAGGCTAATTTTAGAGGGTAACAGAAATGTTGAGGATGTACAGCCTAACAGATTAACTAATACTGAAAATGAGGAATCCGATGTAACACAACCTAGTAGCAATAACGATAGTAGTTCCGACATCGTTAAAGAATCGGCTATACTAACATTAAATTAATCATTTAAATTGATAAGGGAAAGTCCCATTAAGAGAGCAAAAATATCCCACAATAAATATGTGAAAAATAAATATAAAAGTGTATCTGATGATGATAATGTAATTGATACAATAATAAAAATAATGTAATGATGATATTAACAATACAAATATTTGCAAGTGCGCAAAGGACTATTACCAAGTAGCTCCGTCATTGTTTGTACGAGCGAGCGAAGTTTGCTCACGCGAAAGGTATTGCGGGCAGTCTACACATAGGAGACTTTAGAGAAAATAATTACTTTTGGTAGTTTCCTTTCAAAACTCCACTTTAATACTAATTACAAAAAAAATTAACTGGTGTTCAGGTAATAATGTGGCACTTTTTGATTTTATAAAATTTTTGGTGAGAAAGGTCAATTGCATATTAATTGCATTTCCGCCTTTCAGAAAAACGTAAATATTAATGTACTAATTTTCAAGCGATAGAGCATAAAATCATCTATAATGTGACTATCTTTTCAATTTGAGGGAGTAGTTATACTTCGAGAAATTTATTTTATAAAAGAGACTATTTAAAACAATACGATAAATTAACAGCCCTATTACTCGATAATTACAACAAGCGAAGACTTGAAATTCGGTTCAGATATTCAGTATATCATAAAGTTTCACTGTAAAAAAATTGTAAACTTTTAAAAATGTCAGTTCAATTTTGACAATTTGTTTGCCGATTTCATATGGAATGTCCCATATATGAACAGAATAATAAACCAATGGAGGAAAACACTACGGGGATATATACTCATCAATAGGAACCTCAAACTCGATGCTATTCTTTTTGCAGACGATTTAGCTCTTCTGGCACTTTCCGAAAATGATTTGCAACGATCAATTTATAATTTACAATAAATAGCTGCCAAATTTAATATGGAAGTATCAATTAACAAAACTAAAATTATGGCATTTCATGGGAAGGACCCCATACAAAGTAAAATCTGTCTCCAGAATAAAATTTTAGAGAGATCTAATCAATTTAAATATCTTGGATATTATCTCTCTATCTGGGATGAAAAGGATACCCCTGAAAAAATTACTAGTTATAATAAAAGTTTGAGAATTATTAATCAAGTTATGAAACCATCCGTTGTACAAAAAAAACACCAGATTACGTTTATATAATATTTTGGTTACACCAGTGTTGGCCTATGGTAGTGAAGCATGGACACTAAAAAGACAACATGAAAGCAGAATAACGGCTTGTGAAATGAGATTCATGTGCAGAACAGCAGGTTATACCAGATGAGATCGGAAAAGGAATGCCGATATCTTAAAAGAATTGAAGACTACGCCAATTTTGGAATATATTAAACAGTACCAACTAATTATATTTTAAAAGAAAAATATACGCCTAGACTGGGGTTTGAACCCAGGACCTTTAACTCTCTATGTCAATGCTCTTCCATCTGAGCTACCTAGGCCTCCAAATATGTTTCACAATAGCTTCCATACTTCTCTTCACTCCATCCATCCATCGTTCTCTAGGCCTGCCTGTTCCACTTCTTTTTATTTATATATTTATTTATATTTAATATTATAACAAACTGTATATTTTATTATGTTGGATGCACATTTTAAAATATACATAGAATCTAGCAACCATTTTTGTTTGTTTAATTACAAGTATTAAGATTCATTAACTGTTTTTCTGATGTAAGGACTATTTTCCTAACATTGGTTAAAATCATAAGATATGGATCTTGAAAATTGAGAACTTAAAAATTTATATGAAGTAACACTACGAGGTATTAATAAAAATAACATCTCATAAAGCATCACGTTCAGATGAAATTCCAGCATAACTAATAAAATCAGGGGGAGAAAAACTGATGGACAAGATATGCTGGTTGCTTAATATGATTTGGGAAAACGAAGTTCTTCCAGATGAATGGAAAGAATCGATTATCTTACCAATTTATAAGAAAGGAGATCAAACTGATTGGAATAACTACAGGAGCATCTCATTACTTTCAACTTCGTACAAAATTCTAACAAATATATTAGTAAGCAGACTTACTCCTTATATCGATGACATTCTAGGAGATCATCAATGAGGATTTAGAAGAAATAGGTCTACAACAGATCAGATTTTTAGTATGACAGATTTTAGAAAATAAATGGGAATATAATGGTATTCTACATCAACTATACGTAGACTTCAAAAAGGCATACGATACAACTATGAGGGAGAAGTTATATAGTATCCTTCTGGAGTTCAGAATTCCTAAAAAGTTAGACTTATACGAATGTGTCTAAATGGTACAAAGAGTAGGGCGCGTGTAGGCAGTTTCTGTATACTTTTGAAATCCACAATTGGTTAAAGCAAGGAGATGCACTATCTCCTCTACTATTTAATTTTGTACTAGAGTATGCCATCCAGTCACGATATTACAATACACAATTGTAATAACGCATATTGCACATGTCCATCCTTGGGAATATCAACACAAGTGAAATATCTAGGTATTATAATATACCAATATTTAAGATACGACAAACACGTTTCCTTGTTGTGTAACAAACTACGTAAATCACAAATTTATCATCCTTCAATCATATATACCAATGTATGTATTGCAAACTGTTTACTTAGCTTTGGTTCAATCGATAATCCAATACGGAATATTAGGTTGGCGTGGAATCGCAAATTCTATTCTTTCTCCCTTAACATTACTACAAAAACGAATCATAAAAATCTGCTAGCAGAAACCTTTAGATTACCCTACAAATTTAATTTATTTAGAATTCAACGTGCCAAACATTAAACAAATATTCAAGCATACATTGCTTACTTATTTTCATAAAAATAAAAACGAATTTAAAGAGCACAATCGAAGTTTTTACAGCACCAGACAAAATACTACTTTGCTACATGTTCCAAAATTTTATACAACTTTTGGATCTAAACATAGTAGATATCTAGGACCCAAATTATATAATGAATTAATTAGATCCATTCTAGAACTAAGTAAACTAAACACAGCTAGTTTTAAAAAAGCAATTAAATTAGTTATTTTAATTAATTAAGTGAATAAAATTAATCATCTGAATATTTTAAAATAATAAATATAAAGCATCTATTTTTGCTTATATTATTATAAATCAATATATAACTAATGACTTCCTTCTGTATTATTGGCTATAATCCATTACATTATATGATTTATATTATTTTATGTATATCATTCTCCATTCCATTAATTCTCTTGTTAGAATAAGTCTTATTCCTAATACATTATTATTTTTTATTTGTATGTAACATAATTTATGTAAAAATGAAACTGGAACCTAACTTTAAATGTATATATTCTATTTGTATTATTCACGTAACTGAACTGCACCCGAGCACGAGCACTTGCTCATTCGGGTGTCAATACTGTGTATAACATTTATTTGTAAATAAAATTTATTCTATGATGATCTTGAAGAAGATTTTCGGGCTGTAGGCCGTGGTCGTGAGGCTTGTAGTTCCCCGACGTTTCGCCAGAGACTGCGTCTGGCATCCTCAAGGGTTGTCTTGAGACTGGCAATTCTCGCCGCCTAGAATTTATGAGGTTCTCCAGAATACCGGTTCAGAATAGACCTTGATTCTGTCATAGATGTGCTGGTCCTAGCCATTATTATTGTGTTTTTTACTTGTTGTGTGTGACCCACGAACTTCTAGATCAGGGGGTCGAGGTAATGCTTAGGCATCCTGAATTTGTGTTTATTATTTTTGTTGTAGGTGCCAAGCTTATTGATTAGGGGATTTGGGTTCTGGGCCGCTTTTTTGTACATATTTTGGGCTAAGGATTTTAGCACATCTATGACAGGTTTCACTTTCAAAAGTAGTATGAATGGTAGTGTTACGAGTGAAAGGGAAACTTCCCAATTGTGCGTAAGCATCTATTCTGGAGAACCTGTAAGCTTTTTAAGTTACTGACCGACAGTGTGAACCAGGCCGGTGCCGCATAGGTAATTAATGAACGCAGATACGCATTGTATATCGCAGGAATGTGCAAATGTTCATTTTTTAACAGGAGTCGGAGTTGGGAGAGGATTTTGTAGAACTTCCTACTGATTTCTTTGGTATGAGGAGTCCAACTCAGTCTTTTTTCATATGAGACTCCCAGATATCGCACAGTGGGCTGATAGTTTATGGGAGTTCCTTTGTACTCCAGCTTTTCTACCTGGTCAAGTTTGTATTTTTGTGAGAAAATGATTGCTTGAGTTTTATTGCTACCTATTTTTATTTTCCATTTATCAGCCCACTCCTCGATATCATTGAGGTGTCTCTGCACTTTCCTGCTTGTTATCTTGAGATGTTTACCTTTTGGCATAGATTGCGATATCATCAGCGTATACTGCTAGTTGGGTCTGGGGACTTCTGGGAACGTCTGCTGTGTATATATTGTAGAGTGTCGGTGACAAGACGGAGCCTTGAGGCACCCCCGCTTCCATGACTCTTGTGAAAGAGAGGGTTCCTCCTTCAGTGACAACAAATTTTCTGTTTTTTTAGGAAGTCTGAAATGATTCTTAACATCCCTATAGGGTACCCAAAGTTTTTCATTTTAACCAGTAGGCCAGCATGCCACGTCGAATCGTACGCTTTTTCCACATCCAGAAAGATGGCAATTGTGTTTTCTTTACTGTTAAATCCGGTTGAAATGAATTCGGTAAGTCGAGTAAGCTGGAGTGTTGTCGATCGACCTGGCATGAAGCCGAACTGTTCTTCGGGAATGATGTTGTTCTCATTGAGAGTTTTTACTATTCTTTTTAGGAGAAAACGCTCGTAAAGTTTCCCTAGGCAGCTGAGGAGGCTTATGGGACGTCGGTTACTAGTGAAGAGGGGATCTTTCCCATCTTTAGGGATGGTTATTATTTTTGCCTTCTTCCAGCTAGTGGGGAAAGATCTGAGGCGCATTGCCTCGTTGAATAGGAAAAGTAAGTACTTTAGAGCGTTAGGAGGGATGTGTCGAATCATTTCATTTGTCACACCGTCCAGACCAGGGGCTTTCCTGCGTGGTGATTTTTTGATGGCCCTAGTGGCCTCTGATCTGGATATGGGTGGAATTTGTTCTAGGTCCTGTTGCCTACTTATCCGTCTTGCCTCCCTTTCAACTTCGCGTTCCCAGTCTATATCAAAATCTGCAGATTCGTGTGATCTGAAAGTTAATTCCAAGGTGTCGGCGATGGCCTGAGCCTTCTCGTAAGGTTCGTACTTCAGACCATCTGGTCCATGTACAGGGGTATTTTTGAACGAGGTTCCATTCGTCAATCTTCTGGAAATGGGCCAGATGCTCTTTTGCACAATAGCCTCGTCGACACTTTCTTGGAATTTTTTTATTTTGAAGTCCCTTAATAGTCTGTGAATTCGGTTTGTAAGGAAATTGAGAATCCGTTTATCGTCTGCCCTGCGAAACTTTTGCCACCGTTTCCTGACCACTCTCTTCTGTCTTACTAATGTTTCTATTTCAGGAATATTACCAGGGTACCGTGGTTCCCTGGTGAAGGTCGTATTGTCTTGAAATGAGGATACTAGAGTATTTGCTAATGCGTCAATCTCAGTTTCTAATTCAGCGCGATTAAGTATCCTTTCTGTGTCTGAAAACAAGGTGATGCTCGATAAGTCATGCGTAAAGGAACCCCAATTAGTTGAGGTTGAGCTATTATAAGGGTGAGTTATTTTAATGCTTTCCTCTAGGACTAGTACGACAGGAGAGTGATCAGAATTAAATTCATTAAGTGTAGAGACTTCTACCACCGTTCTATTTGTTTTAACCAGAAATATGTCCAGCACATCGGGGGACGCATTTAGTCTTGAAGGGAAATGGGTAGGTTCTAAGGGTCCTAGCACATCGTATTCATTTGCCTCTGCGTGTTGCTGTAGAGTTCTGCCTTTCGGCGATACCAGCCTCGAGTTCCAGAACACGTGTTTGGCGTTGAAATCGCCACCGATTATGAAGTTAAGTCTGAGCCGGGTTACAATATCTAGGTCCGATGCTAGTAGTGACTTACTAGGAGGCTGATACGCCGAGCAGATCAAGGTCTCTGTGTTATTTATTTGCAGAATAATAGCCGTTGCCTGCATGTTTGCTAATTGGGGCAGAGGCGCCTGAACATGGCCAATGGTGGACCGAATGACCACTGCTGTTCCTCCATGTGCTGGATTTGGACCAGGAGTTAAATATATTATGTACCCAGGTATTTTCCAATTGAACCAGGTGGGTTTTCGTGTCTCCTGCACTAACAGGACGTCAATTTGGTCTCTATTAATGAATTCCTCTACATTCGTGTAGTCGGCACTAATGCCATTAATGTTAATGCTAACGATTCTTAGGTTTTTAAAAATCCATTTTGGGTTTCTAGCAGTTCCATTACGCCACTCCATAGGGCAGTGATCCTCCCGAAAGTATCTGTCTGAATCTTTACATCTCTAATAATGTTTTTTATTTTAGTTAAATAGAATTTAATCGACCCTGAAGATAGCCAGGACAGAAGGTCTTTGAGATCATTGAAGTTATTGTTACTAGGAGCTGGCACGTTCTCAGGTGGGCTGCGATTGGCCAGTCTTGGGATCACAGTTACCCCCCCCTCTCTAGTTGGGAGACTCGGAAAGTCTTCAGTCGTGAAAGTTGGCTTGATATTCTGCCTTTTTAGCCTGTTTTCTCTAACTTTTAGGGCCGCGCTGCAGCCTCTGAAGTTTGCCGGATGGGCTTCGCCGCAGTTTGCACATTTTGCTGCAGTTTCAGGGGTATTTTGGCAAGTTCGCGTATTATGATTGCCTGCGCACTTAACACATCTTTCCTTTAGATGGCAGAAGTTGGCTTTATGTCCAAAGTTCTGGCATCTAAAGCATTGTTGTATGCCGGGCTGACCTTTGTAGTCCTCGATCCGGATCTTAAAGTTGAATATGCCCGTAAGTTTTTTGAGACTGAGTATACTGTCAGCTTCCCTGGTCGGTCACTACCCAAAGTGGCAATGGAACTATTTCTTTTTTACCCGCTTGGTCAGTTGTCTTATTAATTTGTCTTACACGAATTACATTAATCTCTTTAGACGCCAATTCAGTTTGGATTCGCAGACTATCATAGGACGGTGGTAGACCTCGTAACACGAATCGGGCAAATCTCCTAGTGTCTGTGTCGAAGGAATAGAATTCTACCTTATCCTCCAGTAATTTTTTGCACAGACAATCGTAGTCCTCGCGGGAGGTTGTTTTTACACGGATTCCCTTACCGGTGTAAATTGCCTGCTATTCACTCTTGAGGAGCTTTTTAAGGGTTAATAGGTTATGTTCAGAGATCTTCTCAATGTAGATCATTATTGGGGGGAGATATTTTTTCTTTGCCAGAGCACCATTTTCGATTGAGGTGTTGGATTCTTTGGAATTCCCTAGAATACTGAAGGGGTTGGAAATTGGTACTGGGGTACCCTGGGTTTCAAGTGAACTTGGATTGGCAGTCTTACTGGGAAGTATGAATCCCTCAGCATCCATTGCCGTGCCTCGCTTCGTAGCCATTGTGCTTACTGGACCAGCAGGTCCCCCTACAAACCCGAAATTCACAGACTTTAGTTACACTGATTTTAAATTTAAAATGGAATCGGCCTAAGTTACTACCTATGTTCACACTGTTCGTAACAAAGCTACTATGTTGCCTTTGAGTGCCTAGCCAAGGGACAGGTATGCACAGAACACTCACCAATGAAGACGATAGGTATCCCACCATTAGGTACAGCGCCTGACGAGTCCTCACAGCTTCGCTTCACCAGACGAGTCCACATCCGATGATCGATCGAATCTTGAGGTATGCTCGCTTCAGGTTCTCCAGGATACCGGTGTAATCACCTTGATCTCTTCTTTAGGAAGTGTTAAGTTCAATCAGTTATTTATACTTTTGTGGTAGGCCTAGGAGCATCTAACTTTCTAGGCCAGATAGAACTTTGGCACTTTATATTTCGTCCGTTCCTTTTCGTTGTATGCCCCTAGGCTATTAATAAGAGCATTTTCGCTCAGAGTCGCTTTTTGATATGTTTCTTGCCAATTTAGTCATCACTTCCTGAAGAAAGTCAATGTTTAAATCTTCATGAATTTTGGTGATTCTCGTCCTAATTGGATATTCTCCTGCACTTCGTAAACACTTGTTCTGAAGAACCTGAAGCAAGTTTATCTTATCCTTTGATAAGGTCAGCCATGCGGGACATGCATATATCATTTGGCTGCGTATACAAGCCCTGTATACCAACGTACGTGATTGAGGTGTCAGAGAGTGGGCTCTCAACATGGGCTTGAGTTGTGAAAAACGTTTATAAAAGTTATTTCGAATCTTCTCGACATGTTTAGCCCATGTGAGACGACGATCTAGTATAACCCCGAGATACTGAACAGTGGGCTGATATCTGATTAGAGTTCCGTCATATTCTAGTATTTCTGCACCATTAATATTAGGTCGTTGCGTAAAAATTATTCCTTGATTCTTCTCTTTACCAATTTTGATTCTCCATTTATCAGCCCACCGCTCAATATCTCGTAGGCCTCTCTGCACCTTTCTACTACACCTAATTAAGGATCTGTCTTTACTATATATCGCAATATCATCGGCATACAGGGCTAGTTGCGTATGTGTCCTCCCAGGAACGTCGGCGGTATAAATATTATATAACAATGGTGAAAGTACGGATCCCTGAGGCACTCCAGCTAGAATAGTTCGTCTATCAGAGGTAGCACCCCCCTCGCTGACAACGAAACTCCTATCCGTTAAAAAGGACGAGATGATTCCCACCATCCCATCCGAAAAGCCCATTGAATCCATCTTCCATATCAGGCCTTCATGCCAGGTCGTGTCGTAGGCTTTCTCGACATCCAAGAACACTGCAACTGTGCTCTCTCTATAATTGAAACCTGATGTTATATATTCCGTGAGTCTTACCAGTTGCAGTGTCGTGGAACGACCCGGCATGAACCCGAATTGCTCTTGTGGGATGACGCGCAGATCAGTAGTCATACCGATCAGTCTGCCCAGCACAATTCTTTCAAATAATTTGCCAAGATTGCTTAGCAGACTGATCGGTCGTCTATTAGAAACAAAAATAGGATTTTTTCCTTCTTTAGGTAACGTTATGATTTTTGCTTCTTTCCATTTACGCGGAAAATAATTTAAATTTAAACATCTATTAAAGATAGTAACTAAATAGCGCGCCATCCCAGATGGGAGGTGCTGAATCATCTCGTTTGATACATAATCTGTACCAACAGCTTTTCTCTTAGGAAGCGTCTTAATAATTTTCTTAACCTCAGCGAGGGAGGCCAACCGCAACCTCTGTAGGGGAGCTCTCTCAGAGATCCGCTCCGCCTCCGATTCCACCCCATCTATCCAGTCATCGTCATATTGATCCTGGAGATGGGGTCTAAACCCATCCTCTAGGGAGTCAGCAATAGTATTTACCTTGTCAGTTGCTTTATATTTTAGACCATTTGGTCCATGAATAGGTTTATTATTAATTACGTTACTTTTTAATTTTTTTCAAAATGGGCCAAATATTATTTGATCTCTCAGCCTGTTCCAGATCTGCGTTAAATTTCCTTATCTTAAAATTTCTTAAAATATCGTGAATGCGATTAGTCAGATTATTTAAAAGAATCTTATCCTCTCTCCTACGGTATCTTTGCCAGTGTCTTCTGACCACTCTTTTCTGCCGGACAAGTGCCTCCACTTCCGGCAGATTCCCCGTGGTGTGACTACTAACATCTACAGTAGTCACTTCTCTAAAATTGTTTACAATTGTATTAGTTAAAATATCTATTTCCAGATCCAGAGCCTCAGTTGATTCATTTCCGCGATTATCCGGGAAAATACAATCTTTCATATTCTCTGTGAACGCACCCCAATTAGTAACCGAGGCCCTGGATCTGAAAAGCGTCTTTTCTACGTTAAAATTTAAAATTAATTCCACGGGGAGTGGTCAGAATTCAATTCGTCCCTAGTTTCCAATGACTCCACCGCCACATTTATTTTTACCATGAACACATCCAGCACATCGGGGTTTCCCATTAGTGTACTTGGGAAATAGGTCGGCGTGTCAGGTCCAATAATTTCAAAGTCCTCCCTCTCTGCCAGGTCCTGTAAAATTCTTCCCCTCGGCGATATCAGCCTCGAATTCCAAATGGTATGCTTAGAATTTAAATCTCTTCCAATTATAAAATTGTCTTTAAATCTTATGATGGTTTCAAAACCGTTTAACACTATTCTTTTGCTGGGAGGCTGATACGCCGAGCAGACCAGGACCTCTTCATCTTCTAACATTAGAGTGATGGCAGTGACTTGCAGATTCTCAAGTCGAGGGAGGACAACTTCCAAATGTGATAATGTGGACCTGACCACCACAGCCGTACCCCCATGTGCCGGATTGGGTCCATCCGTGATATAAATTTTGTAGCCCGGGATTCGCCAGCCGAACCACACTGGTTTTCGCGTTTCTTGTACTAATATGATGTCAATTTCATCTCTAAAAATGTATTCTTGTAAATTTATATATTCGCGGGTCAAGCCGTTAATGTTTATTGAAACAATCTTTAAAGGTTTAATAGCCATTTTCGACCCCGAAAATTCGCAATAAACCGAGACATAATGTGGTGACCCTCCCAAATGTGTCTGTTTGAATTTTCGCATCTTCAGAAATAGATTTAATCAGTTGGATATACCATTTTATGTTTCCCTTACGAATCCATTCAAAAATATCTTTAAAGTCATTTAAATCGTTTTCTACTCGATTTACATTAAATTTAGCATTTGGTATATTATTTTGTGCTACAGGGGTCATTCCAGGAATCCCATCCCGTTGGGGTAAGTGCGGGAAGTCCGCCGGTTTCACTGTAACCCGAGGCATATTGGTTGGTCTACTATTTTTTGCTCTAACTTGTTCAACTACTCTGCAGCCCCGGTAGCTAGCAGGGTGTGCTTCACCGCAATTTACACACTTTGCTGGTTCGGTCAAAGATTTCCTGCATTCGCGAGTATTGTGTAGACCGGCGCACTTCACGCACCGTGCTATCAGATGACAGAAGTTTGCCTTATGGCCAAACCTCTGATATCTGAAGCATTGTTGGAGTCCTGGTTGACCCCTGTAATCTTCAATTTTTACTTTGAAATTAAAAAGACCAGTTAGTTTTTTCAATTTGTCTACATCGTCTTGTGCCCTCGGTAGGGTCACCACCCAGAGCGGTAATGGAATTAATTCTTTTTTCTTAGTTACATTATCAATGTTACTTTTAGATAACTGGCGGACCCGGACCACTGAAATTTCCAACCTAGACAATTCAGCCAAAATTGTTAAGTTATCAAATATGGGCGGTAGACCCCTTAGAACGAATTTGGCAAACTTTCTGCCGTCGTTGTCGTATGTATAATATTCAACAGAATCTTTGTCAAGTATGGATATCAATCTATCATAATCCTCTTTAGTACTAGCTTTGATCTTTAATCCACTAGAAATGTATTCTGCTATGTATTCCCCCCTCATAATTTTCGTAAGCTGAGTCAATATAGTATGGTTAATTGCCTTCAGGTGTATTATGATGGGAGGAAAAAAAATTGTTTTCTTTATCTGTTGTTCTTCATTAGGTTCATTTGTTATATCATTATTATTTTGCAATACGTCAAAAGCGTTCGAAGTGGCAAGGGGATCAGGCTCGTTATTTCGAGACACTTTAACAGTTTTATTGGGTATAATAAATCCTTCGTCATCTGGGATTATTCTCTTCGCCATGTCTTCCCCTAAAATCAGCTACAACCGCCTCTTTAAAAACAAAGAGGGGTGAGCACCTCCCCACGACAGCAACGGCAGTACCTATTACGTGTACTCAAAAACCAATACACGAAAAAATATCAAGAGAGGACACAAATAAAAACCAATATAAAACCTAAAAACACCAATTTTAAAATAAATAAATAGGAACAGGTTAGAATAAATTGAGTAAAATACTGCAGCTGACAAGATATCACAAGTTTTAAAACAAACACAAAAAGCTTAGTCAGTATAAACCTAAAATAACCGATAGGTTACAATTCTTAAAATAATAATTGCTGACACCCCAAGGGCCGGGTCTATTGGGAGTCCACTAACCTGAATTTTGATGCAGCACCAGTCACGTCCCGCTGGTCAACTCCAGCTAAGCCACAGACTTGCACAGACGCTTTGCACTAGCTCAATTTAAAAATATTTTCACTAAAAACATCTAAAATCACTATTAAAATCACTTTTTTTTTTAATTTTCGCTGCAGGACCACACCCACTTCAAGCAGACACGTATATGAAAACACTGACGTCACAGTCACAATACGACTGGAAGCGATCAATAATTCACCGCTACACTCTGACGTCACGTATTGTCATCTGGTACACAGCGCTTACGTCTTACTCCACTCAATCTGACTCACTGCTCTACTGAGACTCACTGGCCTGCAGTCTCACTGAGACTCGCTCAATTCTCCTCACTCTGACTGCCCGATCGAATCTGTCCGCTCTCTGTCTTATTTATACGTTCACCGCGATGTGTTCGTAAGTTGTATCTGCCTTCTGATTGGTCAGCGGTAGGGACTTCAATTGTTCCACTGAGATTACTCTTTGATGGTCTAGTCGACTGTACGTTATATCTGTCTTCTGATTGGTCAGCGGTAGGGACTTCAATTGTTCCACTGAGATTGCTGTTTGATAGTCTAGTCGACTGTGCTTGTAGAGGTTTATATTTTGCGTTTTTTAGAACCGGTATCCATACTTTGTTGACTTTTAATGATTCTTCTTTTCTATTGAAACTGTTTTTATGTTTGAATATTTCGATGGCTTCTCGTTGTAGACGGGTAAAATAGTGTGTGCAGTTAGATAATATGTCTGTATTCTGGTATTGTACCCTGTGGCCATCAAGTAAAGAGTGTTCTGCTACTGCCGACTTATCCATTTGTTTAAGACGACTGTATCTTTCATGCTCCTTAAGTCTGGTTGCGATGGTGCGTTTGGTGGTGCCTATATACACTTTTCCACAACTGCATGGAATCCTGTATATGCCTGCTGTCTGATAAGGATGGAGTTGATCCTTCATAGGTCTGAGAAGGTTCTTGATTTTCTTGGTAGGCCTGTATACTGTCTTTATGTCTTCTTTCTTTAGTAGTTTTCCAATGCGGTCCGTTACATTCTTGATGAACGGTAAAAATGCCCTGGTTGAAGTTTTTTCCTCTGATTCCTTGATGCTGTTGCTGTTGTATCGTCTGGGATGATTGGCTCGGTTGATTTCTTTCCTGGTGTATCTATTGGCTGTGAATATCGTCTGGAGGTGTTGAAGTTCCGTTTTTAATAAATCCGGGTGACAAAGTTTTTTGGCTCGATCTGTCAATGATTTGATGATTCCAAATTTTTGCTTAGGGTGATGATTCGAGGTTTTATTAAGATAACTGTCCGTGTGTGTAGGTTTTCTGTAGATAGTGTGGTAAATGTTGCTGTCTTCTTCCCTTTTGATCAGGGTGTCTAGGAACATAGCATAGCATTCCTAGACATCCTGATCAAAAGGGAAGAAGACAGCAACATTTACCACCCTATCTACAGAAAATCTACACACACGGACAGGTATCTTCATAAAACCTCGAATCATCACCCTAAGCAAAAATTTGGAATCATCAAATCATTGACAGATCGAGCCAAAAAACTTTGTCATCCGGATTTATTAAAAACGGAACTTCAACACCTCCAGACGGTATTAACAGCCAATGGATACACCAGGAAAGAAATCAACCGAGCCAATCATCCCAGACGATACAACAGCAACAGCATCAAGGAATCAGAGGAAAAAACTTCAACCAGGGCATTTTTACCGTTCATCAAGAATGTAACGGACCGCATTGGAAAACTACTAAAGAAAGAAGACATAAAGACAGTATACAGGCCTACCAAGAAAATCAAGAACCTTCTCAGACCTATGAAGGATCAACTCCATCCTCATCAGACAGCAGGCATATACAGGATTCCATGCAGTTGTGGAAAAGTGTATATAGGCACCACCAAACGCACCATCGCAACCATACTTATGGAGCATGAAAGATACAGTCGTCTTAAACAAATGGATAAGTCGGCAGTAGCAGAACACTCTTTACTTGATGGCCACAGGGTACAATACCAGAATACAGACATATTATCTAACTGCACACACTATTTTACCCGTCTACAACGAGAAGCCATCGAAATATTCAAACATAAAAACAGTTTCAATAGAAAAGAAGAATCATTAAAAGTCAACAAAGTATAGATACCGGTTCTAAAAAACGCAAAATGTAAACCTCTACAAGCACAGTCGACTAGACTATCAAACAGCAATCTCAGTGGAACAATTGAAGTCCCTACCGCTGACCAGTCACAAGACAGATATAATGTACAGTCGACTAGACCATCAAAGAGCAATCTCATTGGAGCAATGGAAGTCCCTACCGCTGACCAATCAGAAGGCAGATACAACTTACGAACTGATCTGATCTGAGTGATGGCAATGACTTGCATCGCCCAGGGTGCTGTTCTGGGGCTAATTTAGTCCCTTGACAGCCAAATTCCCTAGTGGTTATCATTTTTGGGTTTACTCGCTTGTTCAATCCCATTTATGACTTTAGCATTTTTAAAAATTTATCTTGATGTTAATTTATTTGTTAGTTTAGAGATGAGGTGATTCACTATCCCAGGTAGGGCATCATAAAATCATGCCGCTGGACAAGCAGAGAGTCCGAAAGCCAGCGACATGATAGTGAGCCACACTACCTGGGCAGTTTCATAACACTCATCTCAGAGGTCTGGTGCATCTTGAGGGAATATGTTTCGGTGAACAGCACGTTGCTGTAACGCTTGTCCTATATTACGAACAATTGGATTGTCATGATTCTTTATGACATGATACATGTCTTTGGGCCTTGGGTGTTACAATTGTAGTCCGCAATATAGGGCTTATTCGCGTTGGCTCCACCTGAACGCCTGCTGATTCTTGATGCGTGAGAGGAGCCGACAAGATAATTTTTAAACGTTTATTTTGGATGACTTGTAATTTTCTTTTGTGACATGCGGCTAGAATGCTCCAGGCTTCACTTCCATACAGCAACATGCTGCGGATCACAGCTTTATATAATGTGAACTTGATCCGAGTAGATAGATTATTCTACTTGATAAATGGATATAAAATTGCAATTGCAGCATTAGCTTGATGTTTTAGTTTCTGAATGTGAATTTTGAACGTGAGCCTGGAGTCCAAATGGACTCCAAGATACTTGACTGAAGTCTCTGGTCGAATTGGAGTTTCCAGAGTGAGCCGGATGGGAACACATCTGTAGGTTCTCCTAAATAAGACAACTTGTGTCTTATTTGAATTTACTTGGATATTCCACAGATGTGGCCAGGTATGGATGCTATTGAGGGCGTTTTGGATGGTGTGGATACATTTAAGTATGCCACGGAGAGAGGCCTGATAATACAAACATGTATCATCAGCGAAGGAAGCTATATGGATATTGGGTAAGGAAGGAATGTCAGACACATATAATGTGTAGAGGATAGGTGAGAGGACTGCACCCTGTGGGACTCCAGCCCGCAGAGGCTTACAGTCAGGAATTATACCCATTAACCGACACATAGAAATCTCGGTTACTGAGGTATTTTGCAAGAAGTTTAATTAAGTCAGCCGAAATGTTGAATTTGATTAATTTGTAGATAAGTCCATTTATCCAAGTCGTATCGAAAGCTTTCTCAATATCAAGGAATATTGCCAAAGTACATTTCTTAGCGTTGAAGCCCGTGACAATCTTGTCAAACCAGTCGTGCTAGCTGGAGCGGAGTACTGTGCGATTTTCTAAAGCCAAATGGATGATTAGGTATAAGATTTTTAGTTGAAATTTCATGTTTTAGACGTGCCAAAATAATTTTCTCCAATATTTTGCCCAGCACAGGCAGCAGACTGATTGGTCTGAGATTGTCTGGGACGGTAGGATCTTTCCCTGGCTTGGGGATAGCTATCACTTTGGCCCTCTTCCATACTTCAGGGAAGTAATGGAATCGGAAACAAAGTTTAACTATCTGGAGAAATAGGAGTAGGGCTTTTGGCGGTAAATGTTTTACCGCCAGGTTTGGTATTCGGTCATGGCCAGGGGCTCTTTTGGTAGGGAGAGACTGGATAACGGCTTTCAATTCTGAAAGCCGTATGTCAGGAAGGTGATGTGGGATAGGACGCTCAAGAAACGCACTAACAGTATGGTGTACTTCATTGTCATGAGCTGGTGTTGTGAGCTCATGTGGTTTAAACCTGTCTGCCAAATTTTCAGCTAGGAGTTGGGCCTTCTCCCTAGGGAGATATGCCCAATTCCCATTATAATGAATAGCTGAAGGAGGAGCAGGAGCTCTACTCCTTCGTATTCGTTTTAGAATATCCCAACGTGGGGTTTTATTTTCCGTATAAAGTTGAAGGGACTTTACATCGCGGTGAACGTATAAATAAGACAGACAGCGGACAGAATTGCCAGTCTCAAGACAACCCTTGAGGATGCCAGACGCTGTCTCTGGCGAAACGTCGGGGAACTACAAGCCTCACGACCACGGCCTACAGCCCGAAAATCTTCTTCAAGATCATCATAGCAACTCCGGCCGTGAAAGTCTACGTGAAAATTTATTCTTATTCTTAACACATTGGTGTCCGACAGCTCTGCGTTGCACCCACCGCTGCTGGACCGGACATTTCTGTCAGTAGGGTGGACTTTTAAATTTTAAACCGCGCTAGCACAGTGTGGCTTTTACATCAATATATTTACAGTCAATAACAATAATGCATAAGTAAATCTTTATTAGTGTTCTCACCAGAGTTTCTAGTAGAAATTGAGGGTTTGATAGCGTTGGAAACATTTCCTTTTATGTAAAGGCAAAGTGCAAAAGAGCATACGTAGCGAGTTTCTTTTCTTGTGTTCACTAAAATAGCGGAAAAGTTTTGAGGGTATTTTTTTTTCTTTCCAATCACAGTTGGTGTTAATTTATTTTTCTTAATGTCTTAGCCTCCCTGGTGGGTCGTGAGGTGGTCTCCTAGAAGTGGTTTCTTTTCTCTCTTTCTTTCCTCGTCTTCCCTGTCATCAGTTCCTAATTTCACGACTGCCAAACAAGAGGCTGTTTCAAGCAAAAAATTTCTGTTTGACATTTTGCTGTTAGGATTTTGAAATTTATAGACCCTAAAAGCATTAAAGAGTGCACAATTCAGAAGCCACAATACAACTTTCTAGCTCCATTTCACTATTTTTCTAAGGATGGAGTAATATGATACGTACTGGTCAGTCCTGTCTACACCCTTCACATAGGCCTACTTGTTATATTGAAGTATTCAATAGCACATTTTTACAACTTTACTCCTCCCACTCTCGTGTTGCCTGATGCAATGTGCTAACCATTCTTACGTCTTTTTATCTTTCGATGTTTGTAGCAGAAGGTCCACCCTTACTACAAAAAACACTTTCTCCTGGTTTGAGTTTATTTCCTGCTTCCGCAGATGATTTTGGAACCCCTCTGTTAATCTTTATTGCTTCAGAAACTCTCGTCTTTCTTTTGAGCAAATTTTCAGCTATAGCCACACTATTATAATAATTATCCTGGTGGACATGATGCCACAGCTATAAATTCGGCTCCAGAACGCAAAATAGAGTTTCTTTTAATTTTTCCACTCTGCAACATATATTTAGAGGTTACATACGTATTCCGTAATCGCATAACTACCCGCACTAAAATTCCATATTTTCACCAGCCGTCCGTCATAAAATTGTAAACAATTCTGTAAAGTTGGCAATTTCATAAAAGAGAAGAGAGGGGTACAAATACAACTAAAATTTATTTCACAATGAGAAGAAACAAAATTGAATGCCTCATTCAAAAGCGAAGAGGCAGGGAAGCCATAGAAAACGTAAAAACGGAAATCTCCGTGACCGGTCGTCTAGCGCTGGCCATTTAAACACGGAGATCTCCGTGGCCCGTCACCAATGTGTTAAAATATTCAGAGGATGAGGGAAGCCTACAACTCATTGGTATTAATAAGCTGTTAGTCTATGCTGATGATGTAGTACTGTTGGGCGATAGCAAGAAGATACTAAAGGCCAACACGCACACACTATTGAGTAGCACAAAGAAATTGAGACTGGAAGTAAATATCAATAAAACTAAATATATGGTCACAAATAGAAATCATTATATAATGGAAATGGACGGCTAATGACAAATAGGAATGAGATGCATAAAGAAATTAAACATAGGCTCAATTCTGGAAATGCGTGCTATTATGCTAAACAGAGACTCTTGACGTTCCAACTCCTTTCAAAAAACAAAACTGAAAATATATAAAACTATTATTCCACCAGTTATATTATATGGATGCAAAAGATGGACTCTTACTTTAAGGGAGGAAAGGAGATTACAAGTATTTGAGAATAAAGTTCTTAGAAAAATTTTTGGACCATTGAGAGATAAACAGACAGGTGAATGGAGAAGACTATTTAACAGTGAACTACATGGCCTTTATATAGGAAGCCAAATATAGCTTAATAAGAACAGTTAAGTCTCGTAGACTGTGATGGGCAGGGCATGTGGCACGAATGGGGAATGAAAGAGGTGCATGGAAGCTTCTTCTAGGAAAACCAAAGGGAAAACCCCCAGTTGGCAGACCAAGAATGAGGTGGGAAAATGACATTAATTATGATTTAAGGGAATTAGATTATATAGGGAATCATTGGAAAACATTAGCTCAGGATAGGTATGTATGGAGAGCCTATGTCCACGCGGCCATGAGCCTATGGGTTTGATAGTACCAGTGAGTTAGTTAGTTATGCTATCTGGCGTGAAAATTTAGACGTATTTCTATGCAGCTATTTCATGTGTATGATTTGTATCTCTGCAATTTATTAACCCTACAGAAAACCCAATGTATGATTACTTACTAAGACATGGTGCGTGATATATACAAATTGTACCTTGTTCAACTTATTAAAATAATTTATATGAACATAGTTTTGTTAACCGAACCTCGTATTCATCCATTCCTTTTCTTGAAAAAATTGTTTTTGCAGGATAGTGCATTTTGTCGCACTTATAGCAATGACGACCATGATTGAAAGTTCATTACGATGGATGGGCTCTAGTCCCATCTTCATCTTGGACAAACATTGGCGAATCCATGTCATCCACCTACATAGTTCAGTGCAGCCTTGTATAGGCAACCATTCCATGTCGAAATCTACCTTCAGATCTTTTTTTTTTTTCCAGAGAATGTGAAAAGACCGTGTCCAAACAAATATCTGCCATTTTAACTGCAAAACATTAAAATCAAGCACCAAATCTCTCATTTAAACTACAACTCCTGTATTGGCAGACTGGATAACCCTCACTACCTGCCGTACTGCCTCATTTCACTCCGCTCTTAAACTCATGCAGGTATGTAGATCTGCTCCGTTGTCTTTGCTGGATCCTGGCTATGATTTCCGTGCTTTACAGTTAAAAACAGCATTTTTTTTGTGCATGGCCTCGGTACATCACAATGCTTCTCTGTGACAAATTTCGAGGTAGGTTTTGACATGCGATGGTTGACAGTTCCCTTTTCAGGAATTCAAATTTGCTATAAAACTCTTGCAATGATTTTTTTTCTTCTCTCCTATTCCGATATAGTGTAGGAGCTCATTCCTAGCATCGAAATTAGTGACATAGCAGACATAGGCAATCTTAAAATTATGAAACAAACATAATAAAACTCTATATGGATAGCAAACATTAAAAACTCCTTTTTTATTCATAAAAATGTATTCAGGGTTATAAACAATATTGTTTAAACTTCATAATACTCGAATTTACTACATTATATAAATCATTTAAATAATTAGCTGGTAGTACAATATTTTAAAATAAAACCTATTGTAGTAAAAACTTGCAAACAAAATGTTCTTCATATATTTTTTTGTATTAAAACAATTATATTTAATTTGCTCTCGTAATCTTCATTAAAAGATAATGTTTATATAAATGTCTTTAAAAGTTTAATATGATAAAATAATTACTTAATTATAGAAAAAGGCAAAAGTCCCTGGCTTGATTTTTAATGAGTTAAAATAATGAAAAATAAAAAATTCCACCTTCCAAAAATTATTAATTCATTTTCTAAATATTAAAGCTAGTTTTTCCTCTTGAATTTACTGAATGAATTTTAGAACACCATATTAATTGCATCATAAATGACATTAAAAATGAATTGCAGTGACAATCATCTCTTTGAAAGTTTAAAAAGAGTTCAGTACATTAACTTATTCTTCGTTGTTGGGTATAATTCCTCATTGTGATGAGTTAAACATTTTTTTCTATGTCTGAGCAAGCATTTTATGAGCCACCTCTTCAGATCTTTCATTCATATCCAATGATGTTTGTTTTATATACTCCTTTTCAGATCTCCCAGCTTCTTTCTCAGTTTTAAAATTGATTGCAAGTCCTGATTCGACAGGAACATAAAAAGTATGTCAAATTCTCTGTAGTTATTGTATTTTATCCCCACTTGCATTGATCATATCTTCTCATACCAATTCATCAACTCCTGTGTTGCCATTGTCAGTTAGTTCACCATTATCAGCATTGATAGATCTTCATGCAAATCAGCAGCTGAACCACTCTCTCTTTAAATAATTGAATTGCTTCAAATTAATCCTTATGTTTTCTATTGATTTTTCCAAGCAACTTCAAGATTTGAGCATTTCCTCTCTGAGTGTTTTAAACTTCACGATGTATAATAATTAAATGAATCGTGATTTTTTCTTACCTCATACATCTATGTTTCTTTAAACACAGCACTGCAGTATCGGCGACACTTTGTCGTCATCGTCAGCTGTTTTCACGACTGTCAATTTTTTCTCCTTTTTGCCGGTAATTATCTAGACTGCCATCTGGTGTTCTTTTGAAGGAATTCCTCTTCAAACTGCCATCTGGTGTTATTTTGAATGAATCATTTCCTAAAGTGCTATCTGTTGTATTTTTGAAAAAATATTTATTTTGTTATTTTGTTTATAATAGTTATTTTGAATGAATCATTTCCTAAACTGCTATCTGTTGTATTTTTGAAAAAAGTACAACAGATAGCAGTTTAGGAAATGATTCATTCAAAATAACACCAGATGGCAGTTTGAAGAGGAATTCCTTCAAAAGAACACCAGATGGCAGTCTAGATAATTACCGGCAAAAAGGAGAAAAAATTGACAGTCGTGAAAACAGCTGACGATGACGACAAAGTGTCGCCGATACTGCAGTGCTGTGTTTAAAGAAACATAGATGTATGAGGTAAGAAAAAATCACGATTCATTTAATTATTATTAATTGAACCTCATAATGTTAAAAATTCCCAAATTTAATATATGAATTCACGATGTCGATGTATATTAATTACTCGGTGAACTAAAGTAGAATAAAAATCCTGGAGAACTGTTTTCATCTTCTTTTTCCTTTCCAGTATGCAGACACTGTGTATATATCTGTAAAATTAAGAATTTTTTGGGTAATGGCATAACCATCTTTACAATACTGACAAATCTCATGAGAATCTGTTCTTTTTCTCATTATTTATAGTAATTTTCAAAACTTTTATTACAATATTCATGATTTCAACTTAATACTTCAGATCAACATAAGGCTTTATGCAACCGGCCATTTCATCTTCATCTTTTGTTGACAAATATTTCTGACAGATATTGAGTAAAACTGTCAAATTTGAATCAACTACTGAAACCTTGCTCAGATACTTATTCAAGTTTAATCTTCCAATAAACACTTTAACTGACTGATTTTGAGAATTTTCATCTTCAATATAAAATAGGATTTTTTCTTTAAATTTGGATCAAATTTTGCAAGGAGTGAATTAGCTGCTTACATACGCTAGACAACATTTCTTCTTCAAGACTAATTTTTGCTCTATTTCAATTGATAAAAAAATTACTTCATACTTTTCATTTTTTTATCATTTTTCTTATTTAGTGCACTGTTTTCAGTTGGTTAGAGGATCTTTATGGATTATTTTGTTTTTGAAATACATGATTTTCAACATTTTCCAGAGCTTCATCAGTGATAGATTTGTTATATCTACCGTTGTCTGTGTTGTCATTCTCAATAACTCTTACTTCTTTATCACAATCACCATCTGTAATTCTTATATCCTCACAATACATTTTCTGCTTTTAGTGCCATTTAGGTTGACTGTCATTTCGTGTCCAGATGTATCAATTTTATAAGTCAGTTCACTTGATATAACACAATCAGAGAACTCTCAAATATGAAATTTATCATTCTCACCATGTATCAAGGCAGTTAGCCACCAATTTTGCTTGCCCAGGTTTAAATTGAGATCATGATATCACTTTTAAAATTAATGTGATTATTCTTGGTAGTTTCTTCACATATATATGTTCTTAGCCATTACAGTTGTTTTACTTGTGTTATTATTCACAGTTAAGTCTTGTGTTTTTTCCTTGTAGAAATATCATTTATTTCCAATTAATGGACTAGAATATTCTTAGGAATATTGAGAAGTAGTTTTTAATTTACCTGAGTAAGTTTTGTATCGTCATCTCGATTTAAAGTGTAAATTCACTTCAATTCAATGGGTAAGTTATTATTTGAAATTGTTCAACATGTTCTTAGACTTTCTTCTCACTTCCACTCGTGTTCCTTTTACAATAATAACAATAAAAAGGTTTAACTTTCAAATTAAATAGTTCTTAATGTTATATAAATGTATACATCAATATGATATTCAAATAAAAATTTGATGAACATTGCTATGATATGATACTACAATGTTATTCAATTTTAATTGTAATGGCGGTCACTAAGATTACAATTGTAGGATCGTAAGAAACAAAGCTACATCCATATTAATCTATTTGTTTCACATTTAAATACTGAGACACTAAGGGTCAACACGTTCAATCTATTGCGTAACACTAAGAAATTGGGGCTGGAAGTAAACAGCAATGAAACTAAATATTAAATCTCATAGAAACACATTATATAATAGAAAAAGAACAGTTAATCACAAATGAGGAAAACTGAGAAGTTCCTGAATTAAAATACCCAGTAACAATAATTACAAACAGAAATGAGGTCCACAAAGAAATTAAACATAGGTTTAAATCTGGAAATGCATGCTATCATGCATTATACTGACGCTAGTCATCCCAAACTTTAAAAAAAAAAAAAAAGAATGAAAGTATATAAAACTGTTATACTTATAGTTATATTAATTGGATGCAAAGCATGGACTCTTACTTTCAGGAGGAAGAAATGAGAATAAAGTTCATCCGAACATTTTTAAGCCAGGAAGAGAGAGAGAAAAAAAAAAGTGATTGTAGAAACCAATAAAACCCGGGCCCCAGTTGACCACAGCGGTTGACTCTGTTTTGTTGTTCGAGGTGAAATTATAAGGAATTTTAAACTAAAGTTTATGTATAAAATATTTTTAGATTTTTTATATTTTCAGAATGTATTAAGTTCAATTTTAGATCCCAAAGTGAGGGACTCATGTAGCAAATAAGACATACCTGGTAGAGAATGCAATAACAGTGAACTACGTGATCATGGGAAACCAGATGTAATAAGAACAATTAAGTCACGTAGACTGCGACGGGCAGGACAAATGGGGAGTGAAAGACTTCATGTTTGGAAAACCAGAGGATAACGCCCTATCGGTAGACAAAAAATGAGGTGGGAGAATTTAACATTACTCATGTTTTGAGGTAAGTAGATTATACAGGGGACGATCGAAAAACATTAGCTCAGGATAGAGATGTATGGAGAGCTTATGTCCGGGCGACCATAAAGCTAGGATTTGATAAGGCAAGTGAGTTAGTTAGATATGGTGGAGAATGTAATCATATGACCCGCCGTCTCACCATTTTAAAGTTGTGTCACAGAAGTGGTTGTACAGATGACCAAGAAGTTGGAATTTCCTTAGTTCTGTAATGTGAGATTGACAAGATGAGGTTTAAATTATTGACAGGCTGTAGAAACACTCGATGGTAAACGTAGTTATTCTGATATACTCAATGTTGTTTCTAATGACTTACATCCATCTATATTTCATCTATAATAACACCAATATTTATTAGCGATATGCGAGGAATCCAACTACTGAGGATGTTCTCTTGAATACATTTTTTAATTTAATTTTTCAAGCCTTCATTTATTGTACTCTCTATACACTGATAATAACTGTGAGAAAATTTATCATGTGTGTGTGTGTGTGTGTGACCTGAAAAGAAAAATTAACTTCTGAACCAGGATTTGAACCCCGAGACTTCTAACTTTATACATTAGTGCGCTACCAACTGTGTCATTCAGGCATCCTAGCACAAACATTTATGTTTATCTTCCTTATGTATCTATGTATCTATCATACATGATCCTCTGTGTCTCTGCCAAATGACATCGCTAGGATCTGAGCACTGGGGGTGCAAATTGAAAATGGGGTGCGTATAAAACAGCAAAAATATATCTAACAATGAAACTGTCAATCATTGTATGTTGAAACCTACCTTCATACATTTTCCAGAGAAGCGTTGTGATGTACCAAGGATGAGTCCAAAAAATACCTGCCGCTCTTAATTGGAAGGCACTAAACTCTAGCGTCAGATCTCTCACTTATACAACAGGAAAAGAATACAACTCCAGACTTGGTGGATTGAATAGCCCCAGAACTTGCCATCTGCACCGGTCCCCGACTCACTCCACTTTGCTCTTACTCAAGCAGGGATATCTATCTGCTTCACACAGTGGATTAACATTTCTGGATTCTGGCTTCAATTTCTGTGTCTTACATTTAAAAACAGCAATTTTTTGAGTATGGCCTTGTTACATCACAACACTTCTCTGCGACAAATTTCGAGGTAGGTTTCGGTAAGCAATGGCTGACAATTCCCTATTCTGAAATTCAAATTTGTTATAAAACTCTTACCATGAATTGTCTTATTCTGATATAGTGTAGGAGCTCATTCCTAGCATAGCAGATATAGGCAATCTCAAAATTATGAAACAAATATAAATAACTCTATGTGAACAGCAAAATTAAAAACTTCATTTTTCATTCATACAAATTTATTTAGAGTTATAAACAAAGTTGTTTAAACTTCATAACATACAAATTTACTACATTATATAAATAATTAGCTGGTAGTACAATATTTTAGAATTAAATTTTTACCAGTTGTAGCAAAACCTTACAGGCAAGATGTTCTTCATATAATTAATGTATTTTAAGAAAAAAAAATTCATTTGTTCTTATAATCTTCACTATAAATATAATTTTAATATAATTTATAAAAATTACTTTAAAACATTATTATGATAAATAAATAAATTATAGAAAAAGGCCAAAATTCCTGGCTTGATTTTTAATGAGATAAAATAATGAAAAATAAAAATTTCACTTCCAAAAATTATTCATTAATTGTCTAAATATTAAATATTAAAGCTAGTTTTTCCTCTTGAATTTGCTGATCAAATCTTGGACGTTCAATCCAATTCCCTCATAAATGGCATTAACAAGAAATTGCAATCATCATGATCTCGTTTTTTTTATATAGAGTTTATCAAGAGTTCAGTACATAATTTTATTCTTCGTTGATGGGTATAATTCCTCATTGTGATGAGTTAAACATTTGTTCTATGTCTGAGCAAGCATTTTATGATGACTCTCCTCTTCAGGTGTTTCATTCATATCCAATGATGTTTATTTTACATATTTCTTTTCAGATCTCCCAGCTTTATTTTATTGTTAAAATAGATTGTAAGTTGTGAATTGATGGGAACATCAAAAGTTTGTCTAATTCTATGTAGTCATTGTCTCTTAGTCTGCAGTTATCACCACAATTGATCTTGTCTAATACAACTTTATTATCTTCCCATAGCAATTCATCAACTCCTGTGTTGTTATTTCACCTTTATCAGTAAAGACAATGAACATTTTTGGTATAACTTCGTACAAATCTACAGCTGAACCACTTCCTCCAACTCACAATCTCTGTTTAAATAATTGAATTGCTTCATATTTAATCCTTATGCGCTTTATTGACTTTTTCATGTAACTTCAAAATTTGAGCTCTTCCTCTTAACTTCACAGTGTATATTAATTACTTGATATACTAAAGGAGAATAAAATATTCTATCGTTTTCACTTTATTTTCTTCTACCAGTTGTAGCACACAGTAATTGTGTATTTCTCTGCCGAATTAAGATTTTTTTTGGGAAATGAAATAATCATCTTTACAATACCGACACAACCTCATGAGAATGATATTATTGTAATCTTTTTTTTCATCATTGTTTATAGCTATTTTCAAAACTGTTATTACTAGATGAAATTGTTCTGCACGATCAAAAATTCCAATATTCATGATTTCATCATAAAATTTATGATAAACATAAGGCTTTATAGAATTGGCCATTTCATCTTCATCTTTTGTTGACAATTAATTCTCATAGATTTTGAGTAAAACTGTTGAACAGATGATGCAATGCATTGAAAAGCTCAACAACTAGTAAAGATGTAAAAATGCTACAACTTTGTTGAGATAATTATTCAAGTTTAATCAATGCAGAGTTTCCAATAAACAATTAAACTGACTGATTTTCAGAATTTCCTACTAGTTTATAAAAATAAAGAGTTTTTCTTTGAATTTAGACTTAATTTTGTGAGGAGTGAATTAGCTGGCCTACATATACTAGAGAAATTTCCTTATTTTATGCTACTTTTTCTCTATCTCAATTAAATAAAAAAATACTTCATTCTCTAACTTCACTTAACATAGTGTGTAGTTTTCAGTTGGTTGCAGCATCTATATGGTTTATTTTGACGTACATGATTTTCAACATTCCTAAGAGCTTCATAAGTGATAGATTTGTTGTCATTCTCATAAACTCTTACTTCTTCATCACACTCACCACCTGTTATTTTTATATCCTCACAATATGTTTTGCTTTCAATGTCGTTTAGGTTGATTGTAAAGTTGACTTTAAATGAGCAATTGACTCTTTTTTACAATCACACCAACATCTTCTCACATCTCATTAGTTACTTTTTTTGTATTATAGTTCTTGAGTACTCGTGCGATGTTGTTGTGACATATTCCTGGTGATATGAATAACTAACTTAAATGTGTCGTCTACACACAACATTAAGGGAAGTCAGTTGTGAAAATTGTAAAAATAAACTTGTAATCAAATACCAGATTATAATTATCTGACATTATTAAAAATATTTGTAGGTATAAAATAAGGATATATTTAACTTGAAATTGAGTATGTATTTCTCAGATATATAAACCACTCAGACTTAATTTTTTATTAATTAGAGTTTGTACCTGTATTGAGCTACAGTTTTATTATTTTCTATTCTATTCAACATATCAAAGTGAATTTTAACAAGTAAACATTGTATACAACAAATTATTTTGACATTTGCCCTAGCGATAATATAAGGTAAAGTGATCCCACTACAGGCCATAGGAGACCCTTGGAGTAGTAGGAGGTTAAGACTCCCAGTTTTTCTAGGCAATCGGCACCCTGCATGATGGCTTCCTTTACCACCAGAACAACTGTCTGGCACGTTTTTCCCTTAGAGGTTGAGTCAATCTCAGGACCATGGTGCCACCCAAAGGTCAATTTAAAAATATCTGACTATCGAGGCTTGAACTCTCGACCTTCCGGTTTGTAGCGTATTGTCTTAATCGTCTAAGTTACTGAGTGCCCCAGCAACAATATTGTTTAACTAGATGTTTTTTGTTTACAAGTTACTTTTTACTTCTGATCCCCCTTAAATCTACATTTCCTATAAAACATTATTATTATTATTTGTATTGTGCCCAGACCGGGTACGAACCTCAGAACCAGGTAACCACCAGACCCAACATAAGAACAAATTGTGAACCTCCCTGCAATAAGGGTGCAACCAACAGTTTGGTTTACATCACACGCTGTGGTGAATGAGCAGCACAACTACTTAACTCACTTTCACACTAATTCATGGCTACGTCATTTTCAAGAGAATTCAATTTTGAGAAATTGACCCAAAATGGCAGCTCCATTAGGCACTCACTTCTACCTCAGGGTCTGAGTACATGCCTCGATACCTACAAGGAGGTAGGTTGGTGATGGAACAAATATTTCTTCTCTGGGATTCTCCCTTTTCTCCTGCCAAACAATTAATTCTGCACACTCATGTCATTTCATTTGATTTACCTTGTGTAGGATTGACAGGCTGGAGTATGCAGGTGCTAAATATGATTTCCATGCGGTAAATACAATAAAAGCATCTTATTGATTTTTGACCACAAATCTATATTTTCTGGAGAAAAATCGTACAAATATATCAGAGGGGTGTAAGGCAAGGATGTGACCTCTTGCCCTTGCTCTTTACCATATACATGGATAGAATACTCCACGATTGGAGACAGATGAGACACGGTTCTATCCAAATTAATAGAAACCATAAAATAAACTCTTTGCTTTTTGCAATGATTTGGTATTAATAGCTCCAACAGAAATGGATTTACAGTATTCTATACACAATTTTAATATAATTGCAAAAAGGTACAATATGGAAATCAATACAAAGAAAACTAAAGTGATGGCATTTTGTGGGAAATACCCTATACCTAGCAAAATTGTTTTGGATGATGAAATTTTAGAATGAGTAAACGAATTTAATTATTTGGGTTAAAATTTAACATTTCAAGATGAAGCTGATATATCAAAGAAAATCACAAATTTTACAAAAACAACAGGGATAATTAACAGTATAATGAAACCATCTTTAGTACAGAAGAACACAAGATTACAGCTTTATAAGGTTCTCGCAAGACCAGTATTAAGATATGGTAGTGAAGCATGGACAATATGAAGAAGAGATGAAAGCCGAATAACAGCAAATGAGATGCAATTTATGCTCCGTACAGTAGGCTACACAAAGTGGGACCATAAAAGAAATGAGGAAATTATGGAAGAGTTGGTTGTAGAACCCATTCTTCACCATATACAAAACTACCAGAACAACTGGAAAGCCCATCTTCAATGAATGCCGTCTCATAGAATTCCAAAAGCCATACTTTGCTACTGCCCCCAAGGCAAAAGATCGCTGGGACGTCCAAAAAAGCGCTGGATGGAAAATTCCTCTTTGAGACCGTAACAGGTCACACGGCCTAATACTTGCATGGATGATGATGACTTTATAAGAGTGGCGAATATATATTCAAACAGTACATAGGAGACTTGAAATGGAATGATTTTATGCTTTAATATTATTTTTATATCATTTGTTTTAGCACAAATTCAAATAAAATAAATGAAATGAAATGAACACCTTTTATTAATAATAGGCCTGGAGAATTAGCAATATTGCAAGGGGCATTTTGTGTGCTTCAGTTTAAAAATATTAACAAACAAGTTGTACTTTACATCTGAAGCAATTCTCGCCGTCATTATAAAGGTAATGGTTCTACTAATACATTTTTACACAGTTCTTTTAGCAAACCGTACATTTGTGACTCAAATACCGTAATACAGGTCTACTGTAGGTAGCAGGACAAATTCATAATTAAATAACACAGCCTACATTTCTAACTCAAATAACTTGACCCCTTGCATCCGTAGGTATCATAAATGATATGTTTGAAGTTTCTTTATATTCTCGCTTCAGGAGTAACTCATGGTGATCAATAGTATCATGTTCGTTACCTTCAGAGCTTCAACCTCGCAGCTTTTACATGGCAGCATCTATTACAGGGCTGAGACCAAATCATTAATATATTATAACTTGCAAAAAAAAAAAAACCTTTAAATGGCCTCCCTAATTTTTTCTTGAAACTTTGTTATTTTGATCTCTATGAACCCATTAAACGTTAAATAAAATTATAATTAACAAAATCTCAATTCACGACATACATAAATTTTATTAAATCCCAATAATTTTTTTACTCAGAGGGCCATTAAGAATAAAAACAAGTATATATCTTGTTAAACTTTTGTTTGGGGGACCAAGAGGATAACACAGTTTTACTAACGTTGTATTCATAATTATTACTTCTCCCCTGTATATCACACACCTTCAATAACAGGGCTTAATTTCATGTCATCCAGTGACCTGGTAGGACTATTATGTCAGACATGTCATCCAGTGACCTGGTAGGACTATTATTTCAGACATGTCATCCAGTGACCTGGTAGGACTATTATGTCAGACATGTCATCCAGTGACCTGGTAGGACTATTATGTCAGACATGTGTCTAAAGAGGAAGGAATATACATTACAATTTATATTTATGTTCTCACTTTATCTCTGAAGGTTACATCCAGATCCTTCTTCAATGTTTTAATTTGTTCGAAATGTGTTGAAATTATTTTAAAAGGTCGTAGCAATAACAGTATTTTTAGAACTTGAATAACATGTTCCATATGACCATTTCTTAGGCTACATACAAATTGTGTACATGCTGTTAATTTTATCATTTTATTTTCATATTCTTTAGCGTCTATCCTATGTGTTGGTGCATAGCGCCGCCCAGTGTGCCGCGTTTGGAACCAGTTGTAGCTCCCTGGCAGCTAATACCTTTGTGTCTATCATTATGTGGTTTTTCGTCAGTTGTCACTAGTTAGTGGTGTTGGTGTTCTATTGTTTTAAATGGATTTTTGTAATTTTATTTAATATATTTGTGGAATTGGAGATCTGTTGATGAAATGAAGTGTTTCCTCTCTAGAGTAGGGCATCGGAAACCACTGGTCAGACAAGCAGAGAGTCCAAAAGCCGACCGAGTGGAATGAGCCACTCTACTCTAGCTGTAGCACAGTTCTCATTTCTGTTATCTGGACCATCAAGGGGGTCTGGCAAATATGTTTTTATGGACAGCACGCTGTTGTAGCCGTTGTCCTATATTGCGAACAATAGGGTTTGAATGAGTTTGTATTGTTTGGAACATGTGTTCCACTCTGTCATTAATTTGGGTCACAATATATAGCATATTGGCTGAGTTGTGTAGCTCTGCGATCCTCGTGTATAGCGGGGCCGAAAATATGATTTTTAAACATTTGTTTTGAATTATTTGTACTTTCTTTTTGTGGCAAGCAGCGAGGATGCTCCAGGCTTCGCAACCATATAGCAGCATGCTTCGGATCACAGCAGTATATAGGATTAGCTTGATCCGAGATGACAATGTAGGCGACTTGAAAAATGGATAAAGTATGGCAATTGCCGCATTTGATTGGTGAAGAAGATGTCTAATATGAATTTTGAAAGTTAGCTTGGAATCCAAGATACTTGACTGAAGTCTCCAGGGCCAATTGATGGGCTCCCAAGGTGAGTTGGACTGGGCTTTGTCTACTGGATTTGTAAATAAAACAGCTTTTGTTTTATTTACATTGAGTTTGATGCTCCAGAGACGAAGCCAGGAGTGGATGGTGTTTAGTGCTGATTGTAGCACTAGGATGCGGCATTCTAGTAATCGGAAAGGTGTCTGATGATACACAGAAGTATCATCAGCAAAGGAAGCTATTTGGATTCGGTTCGGAGTTGGAATGTCTTGATAAAGTGTGTACAAGATGGGTGAGAGTACTGCACCTTGGGGAACTCCTGCCAAGAACGGCTTGCAGTCAGAGTAACACCCACTAATTGACACATAGAATTGTCGATTAGTTAGGTATGTAGCAAGTAATTTGATAAGTCTGCCGAAATTTGATTAATTTATATAGTAATCCATTTATCCAAGTCATGTCGAAAGCTCTCTCAATGTCTAGAAATACTGCTAGTGTGCTTTTCTTGTTGTTGAAGTCCGTAACGACCTGGAAGAGTGAGGGGAATGGGTCTCTCAAGAAAAGCACTTACTGTATGATGTACTTCAGCTTCGTGAGCAGCTGTAGTGAGCTCATGTGGATGAAACCTTGATGCCAAATGTTCCAAGAGGATCTGGGCTTTCTCTCGAGGGAGATAGGCCCAGTTGCCATTGTGGTGGATGGCAGAAGGAGGAGGCTGTGCTCGACTCCTTTTAATACGTTTTAGTATCTCCCATGGAGGAGTTTTAGAGTCAGAGAAACGCTGCATGGAAGATTCCCAATCGGCGTTTCTCATTTCTATTAGTCGGTTTCGTACCAGATGAGCGTATCTGTTGTATAGTTGTTTGTGATGGGGTGCTCCGAAAGTTCAATATAATTTAAGATATCGTTTTTCATTTAAATAATTTTGCAGTGTAGGGTCGTGTGGTTTTGTTTCTGCAGTATTATCTGTTCGTGTAGTTGCAAGTGTAATGGCCGTTTTTATAGTGGCCTGTAGACTAAGGACTTCGTGTTCTAATTGTTCTGTAATTGGACAGAGAGTGTGGACTTAATCCATTGATTAAGCATGTGTGTGTAGTTCTGCCAGTCTGTGTTATCATGATGCTTGTGTATGGGAGAGGACATTAAAAATGTTGGACTGATTTTAAATAGTATCGGACAGTGGTCCGAGTTGAGTATGTCTGTAATTGTAGTTATGTGTGGAGAGATAGGAACATTCTTAGAGAGTGCGATATCAAGAATTCTGTTCTAAGTTCGAATCGGGAGTTTCTAAAGAATGTGTGATCCCTTGGAGCAGAGATTTCTATATTGTGAAGTTGGCAGTAGCGTTGTAGTACTACACCAGATCCATTTTGGACACGACAATTCCAATAGAGGTGTTTATTGTTGAAGTCTCCAGCTAACAGGTAGTTAGGAGATACAGATGTGAGAGCATCTAGGTCATATCTCGTTAGGAGTCTGGCGGGAGGTTTATATATTGATGCTAGGTAAATATTTTCGGTCTGAGATGGGCAGAAATATGGCAGTGGCTTCAATGAATTGAAGCCGAGGTGTTGGGGCCACTCTATGGCCAATGGATTGCTTTATACAGATAGCAGTGCCTCCAAGGGGACCATTTAATCGGTTGTTTCTCTAAGTGTAATAATGCGGAATTTTGAACTTATCTCGCGGCTTTAAATGTGTTTCATTTAACAAAAGAATGTCAATATCTCTCTCTTGTACAAAAGTGATTAGCTCTGCGATTTGCTTCGTTACACTGTTTGCTTAAACGTGACGACATTGAGATAGCTTCCGTTTCTGTACCTAGCCATTGGTGCGGTAGCACATATTTACCAGAATGGCAATGAACGAGAATTTTTCCTCTGGCGTTTTCAGAGTAGCCAATAGAGGCTCAATGTTACAGAGGAACTCTTGTTCATTGCCAGCTATGGGTATAAGTGTACAGGAACCAGTCTGTTCCTGAGCAGTCTTTACAATTTTATCTTTAGGTTTGGGACCAGCAGCAATTTGGCTGAAGGATACTTGGAGGTTAATGGGCTTAGAGTTGAAGGTCCTGGGTTTGGGAACTGTAGAGTTTGGAGTAGTTTTAGGTTTGAGGAAGGCAACTTTCGCTGCTATGTAAGCAGGGCATTGACAATAGGAAGCGAGATGTCCTGTTGCACCACAATTCGCATACTTAAGTTTGGATTTGTCAGTTAGAGTGTCGGCTTTAACGTGACAGTTTGAATGATTATGTGGACCAGCACATATCACACAGCGTAGTGTAAGGCTGGATCCCGTAGAGGTGTGATTAAAATTCTAGCAATTGAAACACTGCTTTAGGCCAGATCTGGGTTTGTACAGTTCCACTGTGACTATTGTGTAGTTGAGGCTCTTGAGATTGTAGATTTCTCTGCTTAGATCGTTATTTTCTAACTCTAGAATGAATAGTGGTAGTGGGATCACTTTATTATCATATTTTTTGCTGATTTGTCTAACTGATCTTATGGGATAGTTAAGTTCTTTGAGTTCATCATATATGTCTTGAGTGGATGAGTTCGAGGGAAGCCTCTTTAATACTATTTTCAGTGACAGATCCTTTTTCATCATATAGGTGTAGTATTCTTTACCTAGATTTTTAAAGTATTCAATAAGAAATTTATGGTCTGCCACTGTAGCTGCGTAGTATCGCAGACCTTCTCGTGTACTAACAACTCGCGGATCTTGTGTCAATTTCTTCGATGCACGAAGCTCTTTATTCATTCGAAATAGGTCAGAATGACCCATTACCGTGATTGGCAGAGGTCATGATTCTTTTCTGGTTGTTGTTACACTAGAAGGCTGCGAGCTTTGTGTCAAAGTGGAAGCCCTAGGTTCTTGGGATGGTCCAGGCTGAGGTCTATTTTGTGTCGGTCCAGGCTGAGGTTCACTTTGAATTGGAGTGACGGTCTCTTCCATTTCACTTAAGATTGAGAATGGATTGGAGACCAGCACTGTGGGCATGAATAGCACGGTAGGCACATTTAGTGAAGGAGTTTCTTGTTTCCTTCTTTTAATCTCTTGTTCAAGAGTTTCAAGTGTCTTTTTAGTAGTTTGCTTTGAGCCATTTTTGCTCTTTGCATTTTTGCTAGAAGATGCTATTGCAATATTAGTGGGTGCTACTGGGTTTTTAGAGGGCTCTATCGGATTATTTGCCGTAATGAAACAGCATGCAGTCTGTATGTTAAGAGTCATTCTTTGAAGTTCGATTAGAATTGCCTCTAAGAATTTGGATTTGTTATTGCAAGTAGATTTCATTTTTCTTAAGTTTTCTGCACATGTGCATACCATGTCCATGGCCTCCTCGGTCCTTTCGAAGTCTGGGTGGAACTGGAGATAGCTGCCTATTACAAAGCAGTTTCCTCGAATTTTCATTGTTATGATTTCGGACTTAGAGCCCTTTTTAAAGTTTTGTTCTTTAAGAAAGTTGTCAAATTTATTGAAAACTTCCTCCCAGGCTTCGAGAGGGCCTAACTCCTGGACCTCATCCTCCATTTCCACGTCGTTAGAGATATGGCTTGCTGCCATGGTGCTTGGTGAAGCCAAGACTTAGTTCAATATATGGGGAACACCAACACTTAACTAGTAGTAAACACTGGCACTTACGTTATCCAATTGACGAAAAACACACAGAGGACTAGAGCGCAAGGCTCTGGGGTATTAATGGCCGGAGCCTCACCTGATTTCACGCATTTCACTGAGCGAACACTATGCACTTTGAGATTTTACACAAGTCCCAGGATGAAAAAGTCGGCTGGAGCGTAGAGCTGCACACTATGAAGGTCTGGTCTGTAGATGATGACCGATGCTTATCATTCTGGTGAAAGGGATCTGCTAGAACAGTTTATTACAATTATAGTGTTCATATTGTCAGTTTGTCCCAGTGTGGAATTGCCGGCAATGAAACAGCTGGTTTCCTTACCAAAGAAATGTTCTTGTATTGAACAATTGTCTGGATCTAAATCAACACCTTACTCCACAGTGAAACGCCACATAAAGTTGAAAACCAAAATTATGAACAACAATAGACTTGAAACTGCAGCCAGAAACAAAGATATGGAATCCTAACAAAAAATAGCACATTATAGAATGACAATTGGCCACGACTGTCTGGCAAAACACCTTCACAACTCAATGTTGTGCCTTCATATTAATGCATTTCATGTAAAAATCCAGATGAAGAACTGGATGAAGGCTATCCGAACAGCTACATCGTTGTCAGATATCAAAATTCTAAGATCTCAAAGTATTGGAGAGCAAGACAGCTAATAACTTTAGTGTTAGATGCAACACATTTAACAACAATATATTTTTATTTTAGTGCATCTTAATAATGTGATTTTTTAATCACGCATTTCTTGTTATGTTACAATATAAAAACATTAACCCTCTTACTAATAATCCATAAGGTTTATAGACATATCAGTTGAAAATTCTTACTAATAAACACTGTATTAGCTGTTCAGTGTATAAGAGGTGTACAACTTTACGTGGGAATCGTTATACATGCCTCCAGCCTTGTTTAAGGATTGTATAACTAGACATAATGTCGGACTTCAAGATCAACTGATTGTTTTCTTATGATATTGATGAAAGTTTCCTTAAATTTAACCCAAAATGCAACACTTTGACGACTGTTTGATGGATGCACAGGGCATAAATAATATTAATAAAGCTCTGGGTAGGAAAATAAAGGAATCATAAAATGCCTTTCGTTACACTCATTCTCGATTAGGCCTAATAATATTATCTTTTAATTGAACATTGATTCACAAAAGAATATGTTCTACAATAATTGCTGTGGACAAGATTTAACCTGAATGTAGTTTAAATGCTTCATAATATTATTTTAAGAAACCTTTCTTGCATCTTTAATACATAACACCCACTGATATAAAAATGTATTTAATTATAGAGGTACTATTATTGCAGCAAGCCACAATGTTAGCTGGATAGTCTTGTGGTTAGAGCTTCTGACTATAGTCTGTGAGGGCCTAGGTTCGAATCCCGACCAATCTGTAGGGTTTTTTTTTTTTTGCTTAAAGCGTTATTCTGTTGTTGGTAACATTTCCTACTATTTTTAACGTTTTCTAACGCATCTTAAAACACTGCACATAATTCATAAGTAATGGAAAAACTTATATTAGTTACCAAGAATTGTTCGAAATTCTTGATGTTAGATGGCAGCACATTATCTGTGAAACCAATTCTACGATATATTTGACATAGCGTAAAGGAAAATGTATATACATTAAAACACACTTATTTTTTCCGTACCTCTCCAATTAGGGAATCTCTATTAATTCTTATCCATATTCATTTCTTACACAATTAATCACTAGTTGATGTTGTTTTATTTTTGTTACAAACTGCGTGTGATATTGTTCAGACATCATTATGATGACGAATGTGACATATTGTATATAACGGTTGTTTTGTTATATAGCTCCGGCACAACGTTTATTAGTAAGGAAATTATACGTGATCTACATAAGGCTTATATATTGTATAACTAAACAACTGATGAAATCCTGTATAAGAGATTTTTATTAGTAAGACTGTAAGTCCAAAAATGCAAAATATTCCCTACTTATATTGGTAGGAGCAGTTAATTGTTAGTTTGTAAAAGTTTTCTAATAGAATTGTGTTTAATAGAAATAACGAAATATTTGTTTTTCTCCTGGGCTGAACTTCTCCTCTTTACATTCGATCAGTTTTTCATCCATACTTGTTATTAACATTATTATTATTATTATTGGCCACAGTGGACTAGTGGTTATGCTCCTTGCCTCTGGTCCCGATTCAAACCCGGCCGGGGTCGATGGATTTTTTTAGGATGGAAAAATCCATGGAGCAAGTCCTCTGGGAGGGACTTTAAGCCGTGGGTCCCGAGTCTGAAGATTTTCAGGCTCGTAAAAGATCCTTAAGCCTGAATGAAAAGGCCTCTAAGCAAAATTTACCGAATTTTCCTGTCCTAGTACTACCTTGGTTTCCTAGATGTCAGTATGAGGCAGAACGCTGACCACGAACCACTCAAATGACATCTATACGAAAACAAGTGTTACTAAATTAGTATAGTTCAAATTCTTCCCTGTAGGGGGAGAGCGCCTAAATCTCTGTTAAGGGAAAACATGGGCTTACAAGAAGAAGAAGAAGATTATTATTATTATGATTATTATTGTTATTATTAATTTCTATACAATTTTATGACAAATCCACTTATATTATATGAATGCGAAATATGGACACTTACCTTAAGGGAGGAGAACAGTTTACGAGTATATGAGAATAACATTCTTACGAAAAATTTTGGACAAAGAGAGACAAACAGACAGATGAATGAAGAAAACTTACTTACTTACTCACTGGCACTATCGAACCCGTAGGTTCATGGCCGCGCGGACATAAGCTCTCCATAAATCCCTATCTTGAGCTAATGCTTTCCAATCATTCCCTGTATAATCTACTTCCCTCAAATCATAGTTAATGTTGTTCTCCCACCTCATTCTTGGTCTACCAACTGGGCGTTTTCCCTCTGGCTTTCCTACAAGAAGCTTCCATGCACGTCTTTCATTCCCCATACGTGCAACATGTCCTGCCCATCGCAGTCTACGAGACTTAACTGTTCTTATTATATCTGGCTTCCTATAAAGACCATGTAGTTCATTGTTATTTAGTCTTCTCCATTCACCTGTCTGTTCATCTCTCTTTGGTCCAAAAATTTCCTAAGTACTTTATTCTCAAATACTCGTAATCTCCTTTCCTCCCTTAAAGTAAGAGTCCATGTTTCGCACCCATATAATATAACTGGTAGAATAATAGTTTTATATATTTTCAGTTTAACGTTTTTTGAAAGGAGTTGGGACATCAAAAGTCTCTGCAATGCATAATAGCATGCATTTCCAGAATTGAGCCTATGTTTAATTTCTTTGTGCATCTCATTCCTATTTGTGATTATTGTTCCTAGGTATTTGAATTCAGCCACTTCCTCAAAATTTCCCTCATTTGTCATTAGCTGTCCATTTCCATTATATACTGTATTTCTACGTGTGACCATATATTTAGTTTTATTGATATTTACTTCCAGTCCTAATTTCTTAGTGTTACTCAATAGTGTGTGCGTGTTGGCCTTTAGTATCTCCTCGCTATCGGCCAGTAGTACTACATCATCAGCATAAACTAACAGCTTATTAATACCATTGAGTTGTAAGCCTTCCTCATTCTCTAAAGATTTAATGGCATGCTCTAGTACAAAATTAAATAGTAGAGGAGATAGTGCATCTCCTTGCTTCAACCCATTCTGGATTACAAAAGTGTCTGAAAACTGTTTGCCTACACGCACCCTACTCTTTGAGCCATTTAGACACATTCGTATAAGTCTAACTAACTTTTTAGGAATTCCGAACTCCAGCAGGATACTATGTAACTTCTCCCTCTTAATTGAATCATATGCTTTTTTGAAGTCTACATATAGTTGATGTACAGTACCATTATATTCCCATTTCTTTTCTAAAATCTGTCTTATACTAAAAATCTGATCTGTTGTAGACCTGTTTTTCTTCTAAATGCACATTGATGATCTCCTAGAATGTCATCAATATAGGGAGTAAGTCTGCTTACTAATATATTTGTTAGAATTTTGTACGAAGTTGAAAGTAATGAGATGCCCCTGTAGTTGTTGCAATCAGTTTTATCTCCTTTCTTATAGATTGGTACGATAATTGATTCCTACCATTCATCTGGAAGAGCTTCTTTTTCCCAAATCATACTAAGCAACCAGCGTATCTTGTCCATCAATTTTCCTCCCCCTGATTTTATCAGTTCTGCTGGGATCTCATCTGAACCTGATGCTTTATACATCTTCAATTTTTAAATCGCCATCTCAACCTCTAATGCACATGGCTCTGCGACTAGCATTTCTGCTGTCTGTAACTTATCCTCCTCAGTGTCCTGTTCTGTATGTACATTTAATAGCTGATTAAATTAACTTTTCCATCTATTTAATATACTCCTAGAATCTCCAATCATATCCCCATTTTCATTCCGAATTATGTTTGTTCTAGCCTGAACCCTTTTTTCCCTGATATAATTCTCTAATGTTCCTATTTTTTGCATTCATTTCAAGATCATTAATCTTCTCTCTCAAATATTCCCTCTTTTTACTCTTTAGTAAATTGGTGGTTTCCCGTCTAATACTACCCAATTGCTCTAAATTTACCTCATTTGGCTCGTGTCACCATTTCATTTTTGCTAGCTTTCTTTTCTTTACAATGTCGGCACATTCCTCATCAAACTATTTCTTGTTTTGACTCTTTTTTAAACAACCAATGCTTTCTGATGCTGACAATTTAATAGTATCTCTTATAGCCTCCCATTCTTTATTTATATCAGTTTCTTCTTCATTTGCCACATTGCCATCTGAAGATTCTAGTACTTCAAATCTATTAGCAATTTTGGTTTGATATTCTTGCCGCATTTCATCATTTTTCAAGTTTTTTAATTCATATTTTTCAGAATCATTTTTAGCGTTTGTTCCCTCTCATAAGCGATAGCCGTTGTCTGATTTTCACTCTGACCAGATGATGATCCGAATTGCATTCTGTCCCTCTAACTGATCTAACATCAATAATGCTCTACTGTGCCAGCGTTTATCCACTAATGCATGATCTATCTGGTTCCGAGTTTCTCCATCTGGGGACGTCCAGGTGTATTTATGAATATCCTTATGCTGAAATGTTGTGCTCTTAACAATGAGATTCTTCGATGTGGCAAATGTGACTAATCTAACCCCGTTGTCGTTGTTACTATCTTCATGAAGACTGAATTTGCCTATTGTTGGTTTGAATATATCTTCCCGCCCCACTTTTGCATTAAAATCTCCTAAGACAATTTTCATATGATATCGTGAAAGGCTATCAAATAAGCATTCTAATTCTTCATAGAACTCCTCCTTGATCTTGTCATCTTTATCTTCTGTGGGGGCATGTACATTTACAATTATAAAATCATGTCGTTTACCCTTTAGAATTATGTATGATATCATATCACTAACAAACTTAATATCTCGGATAGCTGATAGGATCCTCCTTCTGACTAAAAAACCCGTTCCAAAAGCAGGTCTTTCTGCACCCCCATAGTATAATGCAAATCTTCCTGATTCTTGACTACCTTCTCCTGGCCACCTAACTTCCTGTAAAGCGACTATATCCAAGGGCGATCCATCCAATTCCCGCGTTAATATCTCTAGTGCCCCGCTATTGTATAAAGTCCTAACATTCCATGTTCCTAGGAACATGTCCCTGTGTTTGAGCCTTTGAAATGGGTTCCCTGAAGTAGTCCCCGCCCGGAGAACCGAATGGGGGACTATTTGACCTCCGGAAAATTTTACCCCAGATGAACCCATGTCCGCATTTCTTGACAGTTGTATTTTTACGGTGAAAGATCGTCACTCTTTCGCCCAAGGTACTTTTTTCGTCTGGCTTATCACCTTCGACCAGTCCGGCATGGGTAACCCTATCGGCAGCAATGCTACTGCCGGCATAGCTCTCAGGATCATTTAAGCACGCAAGCCACTCCACCACGACAAGGTAAAGATACCATGGAGGGGAATGAAGAAAACTACATAATATAATTCATATTTAATGCAAAATCAGGTGTAATAAGAACAATTAAGTTCCATACACACAATGGGCAGAACTCTTGTACAAATGCAGCATGAAAGAGGGACATGAAAACGTTTTGTATGACAGCCGGGGAGGCGCCCAGTAGTTAGAGCAGAGAATAACATTAACCAAGACTTGAGGAGGTGAATTATACAGGTTATAATTGATAGGGATGTATGGTCACTGTGGCCATGGACTGCCAGTTGATTACTCAGTTATTGTACTCCAAATATATATAATTTTTAAAAAATGTAGAAAATAGTAATAAAGTGGAAGCTCAGGTGACACAGAAGATAGAAAACACATTCTATCCTATAAAGGAAGGTTGTGAGGAGAATTAAGAGTGAAGAGAAAAATCAATGCCTGAAACTGAGATTCGAACCCCAGAACTTCAGCTCTATATGCTTATGCATTTACCAACAGAGCTATCCAGACATTCCATCCCATTCAGTCAGAAATTCATCTCTTTAATCATTATTCACACGCAAGTGGATTGTTTCTACATCAAGAAACATTGATGCAATTCAAACACACTTAAAAGCTATTACAATGATTGAAATAAGTAAATTATTATGCATAGCCAATCTAGTAAATGAGAAAAATTAATGCCTGAACTGGGAGAATATCTGATCAGATACATGATGATGGATATTGCAGTGGAAAGTTTAAGAGAGGTCCTTAGAGCTGTTTTGATGTAAATAAGTGTAGACAGACTTGAAAAATGTAAAATGATTTGTATATAGTGACATACCATTAATCAAAATTACTAGAGGCAGATAGATTGGTCATGTTGACAGGACGGACGAAGGCATTTCTGATTTATATTTTATCTTCTTGGTGGATATTTTGATTCTAAATTCATTAATGTAGCGCTATATTAAACCTATAAACAAAACTCTACATTTATAAACCATCGATAAGTTTTGAAATCAATTGTGTCATTCCAAAGACGATGATGAAGTTAAAAACCTTACTCTAACTTAGACAAGGTAACTCTTCATATCAAATCTTAGGTCACTTCCCGTGAGTTGATTTGTTGCCTATTATCCCAATATAGTAACTGTATTTTCCTTTCACCAAGGGAAAATGATCGCTGATAAGAATAGGAACTATGTCATCATTCATAACTCTATTTTTATTTTAAATATATCCAGGCTTTCTAAAATATATAAAAAATTACAGCGACAAGACAAAAATACAGGAATCAATGTTGTGTCTGTGAGAGAATGATAAAAAAAGTGTAAGATCAAGAAGTGGGAGCAATTAACTGAGCGACGATGAAGATATTACTTTTTGTTTAAGTTTTGTCATGAGAACTACCTCAAAAGCTTCATTTCTTCGGAAAACGCTAACATGAAACTAGAAATTAATAAAATTACTGTTATAAGAGATACATAACATCAGGAACCTTTAATTATACTGCTGAGATGGCAGTCATAAAAGAATGAGATTTAAATATATTTTTAAAAGAAGTTAATACAAACACGTGGGTTACTTCCACCTAAACAACGTAACAAAGTTAGCAGAGAATTGTCAAAACCATATATTTAGTAACTTGCTTTTTTTCCCTCCCAAAATTTATAGACTATCAGTTTAACTAGAATAGCCTTAAAAATTTTGAGAACTAGATTTTAATTTACTTGAGTAAGTTTTGTACCGTTGTCTCGATTTAAAGTGTAAATTCACTTCAATTCAGTAATAGATATGTTATTATTGAAATTGTTCGACACGTTCTTAGACTTTTACAATAATAACAAAATATAAATGTTTAACTTTTAAATTATGAACGTTCTTAATGTTATACAAATTTATAGTTCAATTTGATATTCAAATAAAAATAATTCAATGAACATTGCTATGATACGATCCTACAATGTAATTAAATTTTAATTGTAATGGCGGTCACTAAGGTTACAATTGTAGGATTCAAAGAAACAAAGCTACATCTATATTAATCTACTTGTTTCATATTTAAATATCTAATATAGCGACAGATACTAAGGGTCAACACGATCAATCTATTGAGTAACACAAGAAATTGGGGCTGGGACTAAACATCTATGAAACTAAATGTTTTGTCACATATAAATACATAATATAATGGAAAAGAACAGTTAATCACAACTGAGGGAAATTCAGAAGTTACCAAATTCAAATACCTAGGAACAATAATTACAAACAGAAATGAGGTCCACAATGAAATTAAACATAGGCTCAATTCTGGAAATGCATTATATGGACTCCTGTCGTTCCCAACTTCTCAACAAAATGGAAGCATATAAAACTGTTTTTCTTGCAGTTATATTAATTTGATGCGAAGCATGGACTCTTACTTTCAAGTGAAGGGAATGGTTACAAGAATTTGAGAATAAAGTTCTTCGGAACATTTTTAGGCCACAGGGAGAAAAAAAAAATAAACAGGCGGTTTTAGAATCCAGGAACCCGGGCCCACTGCGAGACCATACACCCTTTTGTTCTTTGAGGTGAAATTATAAGAAATTATAATCTACAGTTTATGTATGAAATATTTTTAGATGCTTGAAAGTTTCAGATTGTCTTAAATTCAATTTTAGATCCTAAAGTGAGGGACTCATATAGCAAATAAACAAATGCAAATAAGACATACCTGGTAGAGAATGCAATAACAGTGAACTACGTGATTGTCATGGGAATCCAGATGTAATAAGAACAGTTAAGTCACATAGACTGCGACAGGCAGGACAAGTGGCTAATGAGGAATGAAAGATGTAAGGAGGCTTCTTGTTTGGAAAACCAGAGGAAAACGCCCAGTTGGAAGACCAAGAATAAGGTGGGAGAATAACATTAGTCACATTTTGAGGTAAGTAGAGTATACAGGAGATGATCAAAAAACATTATCTCAGGATAGAGATGTATGGAGAGCTTATATCCGGTCGACCATAAAGCTAGGATTTGATAAGGCAAGTGAGTTAGTTAGTTATGATAGAGAATGTAATCATATGGCCCCCGTCTCGCCATTTTAAAGTTGTGTCACAGAAGTGGTTGTACTGATGACCAAGAAGTTGGAATTTCCTTAGTTCAGTAATGTGAGATTGACAAGATGAGGTTTAAATTATTGACTGGCTGTAGAAACACTTGATGATAAACGTAGTTATTCTGATATACTCAATGTGGTCCTTAATGACTGCCATCTATATTTCGTCTATAATAACGCCAATATTTATTAGCGATATGCGAGGAATCCAACTACTGAGGATGTTCTCTTGAATACATTTTGAATTTTATTTTTCAAACCTTCATTTATTGTACTCTCTATGCACCGATAATAACTCTGACAAAATTTATACATGTCTTTGTGTGTGTGTGCACGAAAAGAAAAATAAATGTCTGAACCGGGATTTGAACCTGATACTTTTAACTTTATACATTAGTGCGCTACCAAATGCGCCATTCAGGCATCTTAGCACAAACATATATATTTATTTATATTATTTTTAGTCTGGACATCTTACCTCAATATTAATGTTGATTTGTTCTTGGACATGTTTCAAAACAGAATTGTTTTGAAACATGTCCAAGAACAAATCAACATTAATATTGAGGTAAGATGTCCAGACTAAAAATAATATAATTAAAATAACCTCAAAATATAACTTTCTAAAATTAAATATATATATTTATCTTCCTTATGTATAATTATCTATCATATATGGCCCTCGGTGTCTCTGCCAAATGATGTCACTAAGATCTAAACACTGGGGGTGCAAGTAAAACAGCAAAAATATATCTAAGAATGAAACTGTCAACAATTGCATGCTGGAACCTCTCTTCATACATTTTCCAGAGGAGCGTTGTGATGTTCCAAGGGCGTGTCCAAAAAAATACCTGCAGTTTTTAATTGGAAGGCACTAAACTCTAGCGTCAGATCTCTCACTTAAACTACACGAAAGCAATACAACTCCAGACTTGGGGGATTGGAAACCCCCAAAACCTGCCATCCCCGGCTCACTCCACTTTGCTCTTACTCAAGCAGGGATGTCTATCTGCACAGTGGATTACCATTTCTGGATTCTAGCTTCGATTTCTGTGTTTTACAGTTAAAAACGGCAATTTTTTAGTACGGCCTTATTACATCACAATGCTTCTCTGCGAGAAATTTTGAGGTAGGTTTCGGTAAGCAATGGTTGACAGTTCTCCATTCTGAAATTCAAATTTGCTATAAAACTCTTGCCATGAATTTTTCTATTCCGATATAATGTAGGAGCTCATTCCTAGCATCGAAATTAGTGACAGAGCAGACATAGGTAATCTTAAAATTATGAAAGAAAAATATAAAACTCTATGTGGATAGCAAAATTAAAAACTTAATTTTTCATAAAAAAGAAAAATTCAGAGTTATAAACAAAATTGTTTAAACTTCATAATACTGAAATACAAGATGACATAAATGATTTAAATATATATAACTACTTTGCTGGCAGTACAATATTTTATAATTAAATTGTAGTGAAAACTTGCAAGCAGAATTTTCTTCATATAATTAATGTACTTCATTTGTTCTCATAATCTTCGCTATAAAATATCATTTTAATATAAATTATAAAGATGACTTTAAAACATTGTTATGATAAAAAATAATTTAATTATAGAAAAAGGAAAATGTTCCTGGCTTGATTTTTAATGAGATAAAATAATGAAAAATAAAAATTGTGCCTTCGAAAATTATTCATTCATTGTCTAAATATTAAAGCTAGTTTTTTCCCTTGAATTTACTGATCGAATCTTGGACGTTCAATCCAATTCTCTCATAAATGGCATTAAAAAGAAATTGCAATCGTCATGATAGCATTTTTTTTATGTAGAGTTTATCAAGAGTTCAGTACATAAACTTATTCTTCGTTGATGGGTATAATTCCTCATTGTGATGAGTTAAACATTTTTTCTATGTCTGAGCAAGCATTTTATGATGACTCTCCTCTTCAGATGTTTCATACATATCCAATGATGTTTGTTTTACACACTCCTTTACAGATCTCCCAGCTTCTTTCTCAATACTAAAATTGATTTCAAGTTCTGAATCGTCGCAAACACAAAAATGTTGTCAAATTATGTGTAATAATTGTGTTTTAGTCCACACTTACGACCTCTAACATTGATTTTATCTGATACAACTTTATTATCTTCTCATAGCAATTCATCAACTCCTGTTTTGCTGTTTTTTTTTGTCTTTCGACATTCCTGGTTTCTCTCCTGGCTTGGCGTACTTGTAACCCACTTTTTAGGTTGGGGCGCCTGGAAGGCAGGGTTACGTGCCCCGATGATATGATGAGTGATGATGATGATAATGGTGCGCCAGGAGAGTCCCTAATCCTAAGATTAACCTAAGATGAATATAAATGATGATGATTGCGATGAACATATGATTTCGGGGACCATTTGGGCCTTAAAGTTTTCCTGACATTTGTCTTACAGGTGAGGAAAAACCCCAATAAAGACTTCACCCAGAAAAACTGTCTCGACCGGGGATCGAACCCGGGCCCGCTGCGTGACAAGGCAGCACACTACCCCGAGACCACAGCGGTGGACTGTTTTGCCATTGTTAGTTCACCATTATCAGCAATGACATTCAACATATTTGGTAGATCTTCATGCAAATCTGCAGCTCAACCAGTTACTCCAACACACAATCTCTGTTTAAACAATTTAATTGCTTCAAATTTATCCTTACGCTTTCTATTGACTTTTCCAAGCAACTTCAAAATTTGAACATTCCTACTCTGAAATTGTTTAACTTCACAATGTATATTATTACTTGATATACTAAATGAGAATAAACATTTTAAAGCATTGATTTCACTTTATTTTCTTCTGCCAGTTGTAAAAAAAGTAAAGTAAAGTGATCCCACAACAGGCCCGGAGGTCCTTGGGTTAGTAGGTTAAGGCTCCCACTTTTTCTAGACAGTCGGCACTTTATGTCAGCTGGGTTGTCAGCCCTGCGTGACGGCCGCCTTAACCCCCAGAACAAGTGTCTGGTACTCATTTCCGTTAGAGGCTGAGTCGACCCCAGGGCCATAGTGCCGCCAGAGGGTTTGGGTCAGTTTAAAAATCCTGACCCCAACGGGACTTGAACCCTCGACCCTCCGGCTTGTAGCTCAGTGCCTTAACCACTACGCTACGGCGTCTGTATTTCTCTGCCGAATTAAGATTTTTTTGGGAAATGAAATAACCATCTTTACAATATAGACACAATCTCATGAGAATGATATTATTGTAATATCATTAATTATAGCCATTTTTATAACTGTTATTAGAAGACAAAATGGTTCTGCACAATCATACATTCCAATATTCATGATTTCAACATAAAAATAAAATATCAGATCATAAGGTTTTATAGATCTGGCCACATCATCTTCATCTTTTGTCACCAAATATTTCTGATAGATATTGAGTAAAACTGTTGAACAGTTGAAATTTCATGCAATTCATTGCAAAACTCAACAACTAGTAAAGATGTAAAACTTGAATTAACTACTGCAACTTTGCTTAGATACTTATTCAAGTTTGTAAAATGCACAGCTTCCAATAAACAAACTGACTGATTTTGAACATTTTCATCTTCTTTATAAAATAAGATTTTTTTCTTTGAATTTGGACTTAATTTTGCAAGGAGTTAGTTAGTTGCCTACATACGCTAAAGAAAACTTCTTCTTTAAGGCTAATTTTTGCTCTATCTCAAATAAAAAAATAAGTACTTCATTCTTTTTATTTTTTCCTATATTGACTTATTTAGCGTATATTTTCAGTTGGGTACAGCTTCCGTATGCTTTATTTATTTTTGGATTACATGGATTATCTTCAGCATTCCTCAGAGCTACTTCAGTGATACACTTTTCATCACATTAAAAATATTCATTGTGAATCAAACATAACCTGGTAATGAAGTAAAACTATGGTCTGTCTTCAACAATGTTATATACATTCTTATACAAAATACCCACATCATTAAAAAAATTGAGTTGTTTATTCTGTATTTCCATCTCTCTGTTCTTTAAATACAAGAGAAGTATATATAGTCAAGATAACTTTTAATGAGTAATTTACTCTTTTCATAACAACTCCCATCTTATTCTCATGTTCCATTCATTTATTTTATTTTCTTCATTATATTTGATCAGTTGTCCTGCGACAGTTGTTGCGACATTATCCTGGAAATATAAATAACATTTGTAGGTTAAGTTGTCTACACACAACATTAAGGAGAGTCGGTTGTGAAAAGTAGTTTAAATAAACTCATAATCAAATAACAGATTATAACATCTGACATTATTAAAAGTATTTGTATGTATAAGAGGTAAAGGTAAAGTGATCCCACTACAGGCCATAGCAGACCCTTGGGGTGGTAGGAGGTTAAGGCTCCCACTTTTTTTAAACAATCGGCACCTGATGTCAGCCGGGTTGTCAACCCTGCACGACGGCCTCCTTTACCCCCAACAACAAGTGTCTGGTAATCATTTCAGTTAGAGGCTGAGTAGATTCCAGGATCATGGTGCCACCAGAAGGTTTAGGTAAGTTTAAAAATCCTGACCCCCACCGGGAATAATGATATATTTAGCTTTAAAATTATGCATGTATTTTTCAGATATATGAATAATTTTTTTTTTATTAATTGGAGTTTGTCTATAATGCACTACACTGTTCTCAAATTTTTACAATTATAAATATGAATGTGAAATTTTAACAAGTAATCTTCTTCTTCTTCTTCCTTCCAAGTATTATGCCAAAATTGGCATAGTCTTCAATTCATTTAAGATATCCGTGTTCCTTTTCCAATCCCATCTGGTATAACATGCTGTTCTGCGCATGAATCTCATTTCACAAGCTGTTATTCTGCTTTCATGTTGTCTTTTTAGTGTCCATGCTTCACTATCATAGGTCAACACTGGTCTAGCCAAAGTGTTATATAAACGTAATCTGGTGTTTTTTTTTGTACAAGGGATGGTTTCATAACTTGATTAATAATTCCTAAACTTTTATTATAACTAGTAATTTTTTCAGGGAAATCCTTTTCATCCCAGATAGAGAAATAATATCCAAGATATTTAAATTTATTAGATCTCTCTAAAATTTTATTCTGGAGACAGATTTTACTTTGTATGGGGTCCTTCCCATGAAATGCCATAATTTTAGTTTTGTTAACTGATATTCCCATATTAAATTTGGCACCTATTTTTTGTAAATTATAAATTGATCGTTGCAAATCATTTTCGGACCCTCAGGGGTCCTCATCTAGGGGGATATGTGGATGGCGACCACAAGGTGCCCAAGCTGAGCAAAACATTTCTTCCACTTACTTGTGTTTTGCACTCTTTTAACTTTACTATCTAACCTCTCTTGGTTAATTCTTGTTTTTTTTTACCCCGATGCTATTAGGGCATCCGAGGGCTAGGGAGTCTTTCCTTTCTTCCATTTCTTCTTTTCTCTATTTTCTTTTCTTCTCCAGAAAAGCCTGACCAGAGGTTATCAGATGGCAGCCCCATCACTGGTCTTGCCTTCCTTTGGCCAGCAACCAATCGAAGGGACTATTATTATGCTTTCAAGTCTTATACGAGAATTTCCCGGAAGGATCAAACTAACAAGTAATCATTGTATAAAAAAATGCTTTATATGTGCCCTAGCAATATAATTGTTTAACCAGTAATTTTTTGTTTACAAGTTATTTTTTATCTCTGATTCTTGAATATTTATTTCGATCCCAGTGACCCCATTAAACGTGAAAATAAAATTATAATTGACAAAATCTCAATTCAGAAACCACTTGTAAGTCCCCCAAAAATTGTATTGAACCCTCAATTTTTTTTTTTATTTGACTCCTAGAAATCCATAAAACAGAAAAGTGAGTAAATATCTTGTTTAACATTTCTTCCAGACGCAAGTGGATAACATAGTTTTACTAACGTGGAACTTGTAATTAAGAAATGCATAATTATTACTTCTCCCCTGTTTCTCACACACCTTCAATAACAGGGCTTCATTTCATGTCATCCTGATAGCCCTATTATGTCGGACATGTGTCTAAAGAGGAAGAAAGGCACATTGCAATTTATATTCATGTTCTCACCTTGTCTCTGGAAGCTGCATCCAGATCCTTTTTTAAATGTTTTCATTTGTTCAAAATATGTTGAAATGATTTTAAAAGGTTGTCAAAGAATGTTTATTGGTAGCAATATCATTATTTACAGAACTTGTATAACGTGTTCCATAGGACCATTTGTTAGGCTCCATGAAAATTGTGTACACACTATTAAATTTATCGTTTTATTTTCATATCCTTTTATGTTTATTCAAGATATTTCTTTTTTCAGTAGACCTGAAATACAAATAAATTACTGTATTATTCTACAATAATTTATACACTATGTGATTCCTATTCCGACAAGCTGGTCCGATATTATAGCTTATCATTCTGGTGAAAGGATCTGCTAGGGCAGTTTATTAAAATTTTAATGTTCATATTGTCATTTCGTCCCAGTGTGGAATTGCCGGTAATGAAACAGCTGGATTCCTTATAAAAAAGGATATTTTATTGAACAATTGCCTACATTTAAACCAACACCTTACTCCACAGTGAAACGCCACATAAAGTTGAAACCCAAAATTATGAACAACAATAGACTTGAAACAGTAACCAGAAACAAAGAATGAAAATGCTAACAAAAATATTGACATACTAGACATGAGAAGAAGCACATTTCAGAATGACAACGGCCACGACTGTCTGGCAAAATACCTACACAACATTAATGTTCTGCCTTGATAGGAATTCATTTTATGTAATAATCCAGATGAAGAAATGGACGAAGGCCATCAGAACAACTACATCACTGTCAAACATGAACATTCTAAGACCTCAAAGTATTGGAAAGCAGAACTGCCAATGACCTAGGTGTTGGATGCAGCACATTAGACAACAACATATTGTTACTTTAGTGGCTTTATATTATAATAATAATAAGAAGAAAGGTTCGCCCTAATGGGCATTGATTGTTCTTTAGTCTTTGCTGTACTCATTCAGCGATTTCGTGTTTCTTGGGCATTTCGGTATATGATATCAGTCACACTGTCCACCACACAATTCACACACACACTTCTCACTAGGTTCATATTTCTTGATTCTGCACACCTTATGATGAAAGCCGTGTATCGCATATCGTGTTACAACATGCCTTAGCTCTTGGTTGGTTTTCGTCCAGTTTCTGTCCAGCATAGCTCCTGAGGTGTAGAAATCAGCACCTATCATCCTCTGTTTTCTCTCCTGTTGTTTAAAAGTTCTTAGTAAAGGCTAGTAGATGGTAGTAGCATTCTCAGTCGTAGATCTTCTATGTAGTTTGTTTCTTTTGTGAGTTCATACATGAATCGTGATGGTGCAGTTTTCCCCACTCTCAGTGCTGTTTTTAGGAAGCGGACTTTCATGTTTTCTATCTTCCTAAGGTCGCTGAGAGTCAGTTTTTCCCATATCAGATCTATTCCATAAGTGATAATCGGCGAAATTGTGGTTTCGAATAGAATCATAGCTGTCGGCAGAGATAGTCTCGCTAAGTTCTTGATGCTGTAGATTGCTTTGATGGCAGCTATTGTTTTGTCATGTACATGTTGGCTGAAGGATGTCGCTGTAGTCTGTAGGGTCAGTCCTACATATTTGAATTTATTTACTGTTCTCAGGGGTGTTCTTTCTAACGTCAGATTGTCCTCTGTTGTAGCTCTTCCTCCTCTCCTAATGTCATCTGGACTGTTTTATCAGTATTTATGGTGAGGTTGTTCTCATCAACCCACTTCTTTAGGTCATATAGTGTCCTGGAGATCGCTTTAAAAATCACATAATATAAAGCCATTTATTTTTTAAGTGGCTTCATATATTATGTGATTTTTTAATCACACATTTCTTGTTATGTTTGACTATAAAAACATTAAGTACAAATATATGAAATAATTTCCTGAATAGTTATATGAGTAGGACCACTGATTTCTTACTTTGTAAAAGTAATCTAATGAAAATATGTTTAATAGAAATAATGAAATATTTGTCTTTCTTCTATGATAATTGTCCTTTTTACATTCAATCTGTTTTTCGATCCTTGCTTATCATTCATATTTTTATTATTATTTTATAATACTATTAGGTCTATATGACATCCAGGATGCAAAATATGGTTTCTTATTATAAGAGAGGAGGAATTTTAGGAATGTTTGAGAATACAATTCTTAAGAAATTTTTTGGACCAAAAAGAGACGAACAGACAGGTGAATGGAAAAAAAAAACACTTAATTTACTTTTTATGAGTAACCAGATGTAATAAGAACAGTTAAATCTCATAGACATCTATGGGCAGAACATGTAGCGCGAATGGGGAATGAAAGAGAGGCATGAAAACTTCTTGTAGGTGAGCCAGGTGAGGCGCACAGTAGATGGTGAATAATGAGACGAGAGAATAACATTAATCATGATAATTGGAAGCAATAGTTCAAGAGAGGGAATGTATCCATGAACCTCTATCCAGTGACTTAATTATTTATGACAATATATGTATATATCATCATCTACATTAGGATTGGGCCATAAAGTCCACTTCAGCTCCAATCAAAACTCGCCCCTTCATCTTTTTGTAGATCTTCCTCAGTTTGTTCTCCGCGAGGATCGTAGTTGCATATTATTCTGGTGTATTGGAGGGGTTTTGATGGCAATAAGTGGGGACACAGGTATAATAATGCACTTATGAAAATATACAATGATTTGTATATAGTGACATACAACTAAATTATTACAGTCAGATAATGGACATGTTGGTAGGATGGATAAAAACAGGGAAGCATTTTAGGTTTATATTTTATCTTTCTGGTGCACATTTTCACTCTGATTTCATTAATAATAAACTATATTATACCTATAAACAAAAATCTAGACTCATGAACTATCAACACGTTTCTAAATCAATTGTGTCATTCCCAAGACGATGATAAAACTAAAAAATTAACTTAGATAAAGAAAACACTTAATCGCAAATCTTATGCCATGTCTCGTCAGCTGATTTGTTGCCTTTTACTCCCATTATAGTAATCCTATTTTCCTTTAACCAAAGAAAAGAGGACGCCTACAACAATAGGGCATTTGTCTTCATTAATAACCCTATCTTTATTTTCAAATATCGCACCTTGGGAAGAAGACGGCCACAAGTATAAAAAGTTTAGTTACGAGTTATTCACAATTAAAGTTTTAAAAAACGGTGTAGTAAATTCAATTTCTGATACTGTCTCCATTTTCTTGCACATGACTTGTGGCCGTAAAGAAATAAATTTGTAACCATTTTTCTAACATATAGTAGTCTTAACTCAATTTATGACATTCTTACACTTGTGGCCCTCTTCTTACCAACCTGCGATATATCCAGGCTTTCTAAAATATTTAAAAATTTATAGATTTGTTATTCGCAATCAAAATTGGATAAAAATCCATAAATCAATGGTGGGACAGATAGTGAGTGTTTTGAAAAAGTAAAACATAAAGAAGTTGGAGCAATTAATGAAACATCGACGAAGATTTGTAATTTTTTAAAACATTTTGTTATGAGAACTACACCAATACTTCATTCCTTTGGAAAACGCTAGAATTAAACTAAAAAGTAATAAAATTGCTGTTATAAGAGGTACATAAGATCAGGAACCATTAATTACTCAGATGAGATGGCAGTCACAGACGAAAGAGATTTAAATCAATTTTAAAAGAAATTAATACAAACATGTGGTTACTTTCACGTGAACAAAGATAGCAGAGAATTGTCAAAACGATATATTTACTAACTTGCTTTTTTCCCTCCCAAAATTAATAGAATGTCATTTGCACTAGAATAGCCTTAAAATATTGAGAACTAGTTTTTAATTTACCTGAGTAAGTTTTGTATCGTCGTCTCGATTTAAAGTGTAAATTCACTTCAATCCAGTAATGGGTAAGTTATTATTGAAATTGTTCGACACGTTCTTAGACTTTCTTCTCCTTTTGATAGTTGACTCACTTCCACTCGTGTTCTTTTACAATAATAACAATAAAAAGGTTTAACTTTTAAATTATGAATGTTAATGTTATACAAATGTATACTTCAATATGATATTCAAATAAAAATTCAATGAACATTGCTATGATACAATACTACAATGTTATTAAATTTTAATTGTAACGGCGGTCACTAAGGTTACAATTGTAGGATTCAAGGAAACAAAGCTACATCCATATTAATCTACTTGTTTTACATTTAAATATCTAAGATACTAAAGGTCAACATGCTAAATATATTGTGTAACACTAAGAAATTGGGGCTGGAACTAAACATGTATGAAACTAAATATTTTGACACACAGAAATGCATTATATAATGGAAAAGAACAGTTAATCACAAATGAGGGAAATTTTAAAGTTCTCGAATTCAAATATCTAGGAAAAATAATTATAAACAGAAATGAGATGTACAAAGAAATTAAACATTAGCTCAATTCTGGAAATGCATTATACAAACTCTTGTCATCGCAACTTAGAAAGAATGAAAGAGTATAAAACTGTTATTCTTGCAGTTACATTAATTGGATGCAAAGCACAGACTCTTACTTTCAGGAGGAAGAAATGGTTACAAATATTGAGAATAAAGTTCTACCGAATATTTTTAGGCCAGGATAAAAAAAAAATGATTGGAGAAACCAAAAACCCATTGCGAGACCACAGCGGTCGACTCCCTCTTGTTCCTTGAGGTGAAATTATAAGTAATTTTAATCTGCAGTTTATGTATAAAATATTTTAAGATGCTTGAAAGTTTCAGGATGTATCAAATTCAATTTTAGATTTCAAAGTGAGGAACTGATGTAGCAAATAAACAAATGCAATGTCTTATTTAATAAGACATACATTGTACTTATTCTGACAATTCAAACATACTCAATGTGGCCCTTAATGACTTCTATCCATCTATATTTCGTCAGTAATAACACCAATATTTATTAGCGACATGCGAGGAATCCAACTACTGAGGATGTTCTCTCGAATATATTTTTGAATTTCATTTTTCAAACCTTCATTTATTGTACTTTCTATGCACCGATAATAACTCTGACAAAATGTATACATGTGTTTGTGTGTGTGTTTTATGTGTGACAAGAAAAGAAAAATAAACATCTGAACCGGGATTTGAACCTGATACTTCTAATTTTATAGGTTAGTGCGATACCAACTACACCATTCAGGCATCTTAGAACAAACATTTATTGGTCTTCCTTATGTATAATTCTCTATCATACATGGCCCTCGGCATATCTGCCAAATGTCGTTGCTAATATCTGAACAATGGGGGTGCAAATTAAAAAATGGGTGCATGTAAAACAGCGAGTATATATCTAACAATGAAACTACCGACCATTGTATGCTGAAACCTACCGTCATACATTTTCCAGAGAAGCGTTGTGATGTACCAAGGGCATGTCCAAAAAACACCTGCCGCTTTTAATTCGAAGGCAATAATTTCTGGCGTCAAAACCCTCACTTAAACTACAGGAAAGCAATACAACTCCTGACTTGGTGGATTGGATAACCCTCAGAACCTGCCGTCCACGCCTATACCCAACTCACCCACTTCGCTCTTACTCAAGCAGGGATGTCTATCTGCTTTGCACAGTGGATTGCCATATCTGGATCCTGGCTTTGATTTCTGTGTCTTACAGTTAAAATCGATAATTTGTGTACAGCCTTGGTACATCACGACGCTTCTCTGTGAGAAATTTCGAGGTAGGTTTCGGCATTGAATGGTTAACTGTTCCCTTTTCAGGAATTCAAATTTGGTATAAAACTCTTGCCATGAATTTTCGTATTCCGATATAGTGTAGGAGATCATTCCTAGCATCGAAATTTGTGACATGGCAGATATAGGCAATCTCAAAATTATGAAGCAACCATAAAAAAGCTCTATGTGAACAGCAAAATTAAAAGCTCTATTTTTCATTCATAAAAATGTATTCAGAGTTATAAACAAAATTGTTTAAACTTCGTAATATACATATTTATTAGATTATATAAATAATTCAGATATATATAAAAATAATTAGCTGGTAATACATTATTTTGTAATTAAATTTTTACCTATTGTGCTGAAAGCTTGCAAGCAAATGTGTTCTTAATATATTTCATGCATTAAAAAATGATATTATATTTTCTCTCATAATATTAATTAAAATAGTGTTTATAAACAAATTATAAATCGTATAGATGTCTTTAAAGCTTATTATGATAAAATAATTACTTAATTCTAGAAAAAGGCAAACGTTCCTCGCTTGATTTTTAATGAATTTTAAAATAATGAAAAATAAAAATTCCACTTTCCAAAAATTATTATTCATTCGTTGTATAAATACAAAAATATTAAAGCTAGTTCTTCCTCTTGAATTTACTGATTGAATCTTAGACGTTCAATCCAATTCCCTCACAAAGGACATTAAAAAGAAATTGCAGTGATAATGATCTCGTTTTTTATATATAGTTTATCAAGAGTTCAGTACATAAACATATTCTTCATTGATGGATATAATTCCTCATTCTGATGTGTTAAACATTTGTTCTATGTCTCAGCAAGCATTTTATGACGGCTCTCCTCTTCAGGTGTTTTATTCATATCAAGTGATGTTTGTTTTACATACCTTTTCAGATCTCCCTTCTTCGTTTTATTTTTAAAATTGATTTTAAGTTGTGAATCGACGATAACTTCAAAGTTTGTTAAATTCTGTGTAGTCATTGTCCCTTAGTTCACAGTTATCACCACTGGCATCTGATACAACTTTATTATCTTCTCATACCAATTCATTAACTCCTGTGTTGTCATCGTTATTTCACCATTATCAGCACTGACAATGAACGTATTTGATAGAATTTAATGCAAATCTGCAGCTAAACCACTTCCTCCAACACACATTCTCTGTTTAAATAAATGAATTTATTATATTTGAAAAGAAAAATATACGCCTAGACTGGGGTTTGAACCCAGGACCTTTGACTTTCTATGTCAATGCTCTTCCATCTGAGCCACCTAGGCTTCCAATCCAAACGCGTATTTTTCTCTTACACGTAGTGTAAGGTCCTGGGTTCAAACCCCAGTCTAGGCGTATATTTTTCTTTTCAAATATAATTTGTCCATCATTAAGGTGTTTAAAAACGAATAATATTCACATTAAATGAATTTATCCTTAGATTCTCTATTGAATTTTCCAAGTAATTTCAAAATTTGAGCATTTCCTTTTAGGATCTTTTAACTTCACAATGCATATTAATAACTTGCTGAATTAAAGGAGAATAAAATTTCTAGATTATTATTTTAAATTTATTTTCTTCTACCAGTACTAGCAGGGAGTAACTCTGTATTTCAGGGCCAAATTAAGAATTTTTCTGGAAATGCCAGATCCATATTTACAATGCTGATAAAATCTCATGAGAATTATATTAATGTAATCTGTTTTTTCATCATTATGTACAACCCATTTCAAAACTGTTTTTACAAGACAAAATGCTTCTGCGCAATCAAAGTTCCAATATTAATGAACTCAACATAAAAATTAGGATCAACACAAGGTGTTCTAGAATTTGACATTTCATCTTTGTTTTTGTTGACAAATATTTCTGATAGATATTGAGTAAGTGTCATACAGTTGAAATTTGATGCAATTCATTGCAAAGTTCAATAACTAGTAAGATGTGAAACCTGAATTAACTACTGGGCCTACAACTTTGCTTAGATACTTTTTCAAGTTTAATCAATGCACAGTTTCCAATAAACAAATTGACTGAATTTGAGAATTTTCTACTTGTTAATAAAAAAAGTTTTTTCCTTCAAATCGGACTTAATTTTTCAAGGAGTGAATTAGCTGGCATACACATCCTAGAGAAATTTCTTTCATTGAGGCACTTTGTCTCTACCTCAAATAAATAATAATAATAATATTTGAAGAGCAAAATTCTCGCCTAGACCGAGACTCGAACCCGGGACCCTTGGCTTTCTGGACCAAGTGCTCGACCAACTGAGCTACCAAGGTGAGTTGCAATCTAGACGCAAATTTTTCTCTTATATACATTGTAATTCCCTGGCACCAAATGCTTGAAACCGTAGCTTCTATCTTTGCAAATGGCGGCTTCTTAGTTAAGAAGACATTTATTGGGAATTTAACACTACTTTATAAGGCCAGTAGGGCTTCTATTGACGATTTTATTATTAATTTAACACTTCTCACTGAAGGATAAATTATATGAAGAGAAAAATTCTGGCCTAGACTGAGACTCGAACCCGGGACACTTGGCTTTCCGGGCCAGGTGCTCTACCAACTGAGCTACCGAGGCGAGTTGCGATCTAGACGCAAATTTTTCTCTTATATACATTGTAATTCCCTCGTGCCAAATGCTTGAAACCGTAGCTTCTATCTTTGCAAATGGTGGGTTCGAGACTCGGTCTAGGAGAGAATTTTTCTCTTCGAATATAATTTATCCTTCAGTGAGAAGTGTTAAATTAATAATAAAATCGTAAAAAATAATAATGTCTGAAGAAGGTATAGTGTACCGAAACAGCTGTCACAGAATTATATAATAAATACGAAAATCAAATAAAACTGTTTTATTTTTATTTAATTAATAAATAATAAATTACTTCATTCTTCTCATTTTCTCTAACTTGACTTATTTAGTGTATATTTTTCAGTTGGTTGCACAATCTATATGCTTTATTTTGTTTTTAAATACATGATTTTCAACATTCCTCAGAGCTTCTTCACCGCTATCTGTTGTCATTCTCAATAACTGTTACTTCTTCATCACAGTCACCACCTGTTATTTTTACATCCTCACAATAGGTTTTGCTTTGATTATCTTTTCTTGTACAAATGTATCAATTTTATAAGTCAGTTCACTTGATATAACACAATCAGAGAACTCTCAAATATGAAATGTTTCATTCTCACCATGTATCAAGGCAGTTAGCCACCAATTTTGCTTGCCCAGGTTTAAATTGAGATCATGAAATCACTTTTAAAATTAATGTGATTATTTTTTGTAGTTTCTTCACATATATATATGTTCTTAGCCATTAAAGTTGTTTTACTTGTGTTATTATTCACAGTTAAGTCTTGTGTTTTTTCCTTGTAGAAATATCGTTTATTTCCAATTAATGGACTAGAATATTCTTAGGAATATTGAGAAGTAGTTTTTAATTTACCTGAGTAAGTTTTGTATCATCGTCTCAATTTAAAGTGTAAATTCACTTCAATTCAGTAATGGGTAAGTTATCACTTGAAATTGTTCAACACGTTCTTAGACTTTCTTCTCCTTTTGATAGTTTACTCACTTCCACTCATGTTCTTTTACAATAATAACAATAAAAAGGTTTAACTTTTAAATTATGAATGTTCTTAATGTTATACAAATGTATACTTCAATATGATATTCAAATAAAAATTCAATGAACATTGCTATGATATGATACTATAATGTTATTAAATTTTAATTGTAATGGCGGTCACTAAGGTGTGATGGGTGCATAACGTACTGTTTTGACCCCCTAAAATTCCTTTAAAAACATGTTAAAGAGAGAGTTATTTACAGATAGGAAACATTAGTAACATCCTGTATAGTCATGTTGTCGCATCAAAACAAATTACGGATGCACGCGGTTTTCCTCATATCTGGAAGATCATAAGTCAAATCTCCTTATATGGGTTACACGTGGACTCTTCGCACCCTAATGCGTCACATATGCAACGTCCAAGGGTGACTATAGCGCGTGTAGAGGACAAAGAGATCGTCCCTTCGGCCAGCGCCCCAAAATGCTTGTATAAATACCCCTTGCCCCGGATGACAGATATTCAGATTCTGCTAGAAATCAACTAGATAGAGGCTAGCTTCACACTTCGACGCCAGCAACTACAACCCCGGGAAGACGCCAAATATCATGAAGACTATTTTTAGCCATCACTACCATTGTTACATTACTTAGTGAGTACTGAGAACACTTTTCTATCTTATCTATTTTGTCTATGAATAGCTCTCTCTCTTATGATAATTTAACATTGGTTGGTTGTAGATTTAAACAGCCTTTTTATGCAATAACCTCACACTCTCTCCAAATACATACTTACCTATGTATTAAACAGGAAATCTAGTTACTTTATATCATTTGATATTATTCTATCAATCCTTGTTTCTTTGTAAATTAATATCTAATTAATAAATTTATATTATATGTTATTTTAGTGAATTAATTATATTCATACTGTTGCCTGGAGAGACGCAGTCTGTGTCTCGAAAGGGAATCATCCCCTTCCATAGGCACTCCAATGTGGACTTGCATAATGCTCCAAAGTTAGGCACGACAAAGGTTACAATTGTAGATTTCAAAGAAACAAAGCTACATCCATATTAATATACTTGTTTCACATTTAAATACTGAGACACTAACGGTCAACACGCTCAATCTATTAAGTAACACTAAGAAATTGGGGCTGGAAGTAAACAGCAATGAAACTAAATATTAAATCACATAGAAACACATTATATAACAGAAAAAGAACAGTTAATCACAAATGAGGAAAACTGAGAAGTTCCTGAATAACAATAATTACAAACAGGAAGGAGGTCCACAAAGAAATTAAACATAGGTTTAAATCTGAAAATGCATGCTATTATGCATTATACTGACGCTTGTCGTCCCAACTTAAAAAAAGAGAAAATAAAGTGTATATAAACTGTTTTACTTGCAGTTATATTAATTGGATGCAAAGCATGGACTCGTACTTTCAGGAGAAAGAAAGGTTTTCAAGTACTTGAGAATAAAGTTCTTTCGAACATTTTTAGGCCAGGAAGAGAGAGAAAAAACTTAAGTGATTGGAGAACCCAGGAACCCGGGCCCACTGCACGACCACAGCGGTCAACTCCTTCTTGTTCTTCGAGGTGAAATTATAAGGAATTTTAAACTAAAGTTTATGTATAAAACATTTTTAGATTTTTGAAATTTTCAGAATGTATTAAGTTCAATTTTAGATCCCAAAGTGAGGGACTCATGTAGCAAATAAACAAATGCAAATAAGACATACCTGGTAGAGAATGTAATAACAGTGAACTACGTGATCGTCATGGGAATCCAGATGTAATAAGAACAATTAAGTCACTTAGACTGCGACGGGCAGGACAAATGGGGAGTGAAAGAGGTAAGGAGACTTCTTGTTTGGAAAACCAGAGGAAAACGCCCTGTTGGTAGACAAAAAATGAGGTGGGAGAATAACATTAGTCACATTTTGTGGTAAATAGATTATACAGGAGATGATCGAAAAATATTAGCTCAGAATAGAGATGTATGGAGAGCTTGTGTCCGGGTCACCATAAAGCTAGGATTTGATAAGGCAAGTGAGTTAGTTATGGTAGAGAATGTAATCATATAGCCCCCCCGTCTTGCCAAGTTAAAGTTGTGTCACAGAAGTGGTACTGATGACCAAGAAGTTGGAATTTCCTTACATCTGTAATGTGAGATTGGCAAGATGAGGTTTAAATTATTGATTGGCTGTAGAAACACTCGATGATAAACGTAGTTATTCAGATATACTCAATGTTGTTTTTAATTAATTCCATCCATCTATATTTCGTCTATAATAGCACCAATATTTATTAGCGATATGCGAGGAATCCCACTACTGAGGACGTTCTCTTGAAAATATTTTTGAATTTTATTTTTCAAACCTTCATTTATTGTACTTTCTATGCACCGATAATAACTGTGACAAAATTTATACATGTGTTTGTGTGCATGTGTGGTTTATGTGTGACATGAAAAGAAAAATATACTTCTGAACTGGGATTTGAACCCCAACTTTATACATTAGTGCGCTAACAACTGCACCATTCAGGCATCCTAGCACAAACATTTATATTTATCTTCCTTATGTATAACTTTTATCAGGTTATATAAATTTAAGGTTAAACTTCCAAATTTCATCGGAGAACAAATTGTTTAAACAACTCACCTCATAGGATTCATGCTTCCATGATATCGCGATTTCAAACATAATCATGTTCATCGTCAGCCATAACTCCGACTGATGAAATTCTTCGGCCGTCAACTATTCTATTGGAGTTATGGCTGACGATGAACATGATTATGTTTGAAATCGCGATATCATGGAAGCATGAATCCTATGAGGTGAGTTGTTTAAACAATTTGTTCTCCGATGAAATTTAATGATTATACCTCATAATGTTTACTTCCCAACATTAATTAAATATAATTAAACTTCCAAGTTAATAAAATGAAGGTAGAAGCATTAGATCCACTTACTTGAAATTTTATACGTATGTAGACTTCCCAATCACTGTTATAAGAAAATACGCCCATAGGATTTGTTTTTGACAGCCTCATTTATTCTGTGAAAGAAATATTGATGAATAAGTACACATATTACAGGCTAAGATATAAAAAATAATATGAAGTATAAACAAGTTTTTTTTTAATGGGATATTACAATTCAAATACAAGCATTATAATGTCACGATGCAAACAAAATATACGGTATCTCAATTTACATAATTCACAGTTAGGCCTATTATTTGAAAACACGATTTTGAAAAGTGAACCAAATGTGAAAAAAAAAATGTCATATGTAATCATATACTTACCTTCCATTAGTTGTATTTTTCAGCTTCACTTTCTCCTTCAGAATGTAGAAAATTAATAAATTTAACAATTAACTTCGATGCGTTAACAATATTATAATATATTCAACCTCAAACTTCTCTTGGAACAGTACATATTCAGACCATAGAGTTTCTTAATATTAACTTAGTCAATAAAACTATTCATAGTTAAATATGGGAAATAACATTATAATAAAGCTAAATAAATATTCACACATAAATATACAATATATAATGGAAATGGATAGTTATTGACAAATGAGGAAAATTTTGAAGAAGTGGCTGAATTTAAATACATAGGAACAATAATTACAAATAGCACCAGCCTCATGGGCTAGTGGTCAGCGTTTCTGACTACTGTTCATGAGGTCCCGCGTTCGATACCCGGTCAAACCATAGGAATTTTTCCTTAAAGGGAATTATTCCTGTGGTTGCCCATGGTCTGGAATTTAGGTTTCTGTTCTTCAGAGTTATGAATTTTGATATACCGATGGAGCGTGACCTTGTTTGGAGGTTCTTTGGCCAACCACAGGATGGAGCTGACATCGACATCCAGGTTGTGCAACATAATGCAACATAAATAAATCCAGTCTGGAAAAGCTGACGATAAAACAGAATTGTTTTGAAACATGTTCAAGAACAAATCAACATTAATATTGAGGTAAGATGTTCAGACTAAAAATAATATAATTAAAATAACCTCAAAATATAACTTTCTAAAATTAAATATTAAACTTTCAGTGACTCCACAATGGAAATTTCCAAAATTGTACTGTATTCTCAGAATGTTGGTTGGTATCGTTAAACACATCTGGGGAGGGGGTTGTGAGTAAAAGTTACTCTATTGTGCTAGTTTCTAAGCGCAGTTAACAGTAGCACATTTAAAAATAAAGAATTTTTTCATAACACAAAATACAATATTTTTAAAAAATACAGTAAAGAGTCATGCCCAGATAATCTGCAAACCAGATAATATGCGCACGGTTAATTGGGAGTTTGCTGTACATCCATTTCTAATAAACATTTGGGAATTTACTGCACAGGTTTGCCATATCTAATTTACAGCTATGTGGTGCCATCTAGCAACAACTCTATAAACGTATGCACATGCGAACTGTTATTCTGTAGGGCTTATAAAATTTATGATGGAAATCAAACTACAGTTTTCATTTCAAGAGGAATTTGGGTAGCTAAAATAAGTAGCCCCTTCGGTTTTAAACTCGAGATATGAAAGCTGGAAGATCTGACATGCTGACCAGGTCATCCCTACATTGGATGAATGTGAATGTCACCTGTTAAATTAAAGACCTCGGCCTCTTGCATAGTAATCAAAGTGTTACATACCTTGGTGTTGTGAATGTAGCGTAAACCATGTTCTCTGATTCGACATAAGACATTCCCTGGATCTCATCAAAATAGAAAGGAAATTCACCAGGTATTGAACAGTTGAGATGAGCCTTTAAAAAAGTGGTCCAGTTATCTTTCAGCATCAGATGACCTCCCCTGTCATTCTTACACACTCTCGCTATATGTGAATAGATTATCTGTAAAAAATGCATTATCAAATTATAAACACAGATAAAAATACAAATTTCTGAAAATAAAGTAACTTTTTTAACTAATCAAAATCAGGATGCATTTCTCACACACACACACATATATATATTTTTTTATTAGGGTGTCCCAAAAAATCAAAGTCTTATATTTTTAACAGTCCACCGCTGTGGTCTCGAGGTAGCATGCTGCCTTGTCACGCAGCGGGCCTGGGTTCGATCCCCGGTCGGGGCAAGTTTTTCTGGGTGAGGTTTTTATTGGAGTTTTTCCTCACCTGTAAGACAAATGTCAGAAAAACTTTAAGGCCCAAACGGTCCCCAAAATCATACGGACATCATCATCATCCTTATCATTATCATCTCATCATCATCCTTCACCGGTGTGGAAAGCAACGGGAAGCTACCACACCTACAACTCCCTAGTAAAGCTGCAAGAATAGCATGAAAATGCTACGATTGTAGTGAAGGACCTGCCTTTGGGCAGAATTACTATGGATGGATGGATATTTTTAACGCAATTGTAAGTACAAATTACGAACCTAAAAGCTAACCTAACATAATTAAAGTACTCTAACCTGTGAAAGACCAACCTAAAAGCTAACCTAACATAATTAAAGTACTCTAACCTGTGAAAGACCAACCTAAAAGCTAACCTAACATAATTAAAGTACTCTAACCTGTGAAAGACCAACCTAAAAGCTAACCTAACATAATTAAAGTACTCTAACCTGTGAAAGACCAACCTAAAAGCTAACCTAACATAATTAAAGTACTCTAACCTGTGAAAGACCAACCTAAAAGCTAACTTAACGTAATTTAAGTACTCTTAACATATGAAAGACCAACCTAACATAATTTAAGTACTCTAACCTGTGAAAGACCAACCTAAAAGCTAACCTAACATAATTTAAGTACTCTAACCTGTGAAAGACCAACCTAAAGTAATTTAAGTACTCGAACCTGTGAAAGACCAACCTAAAAGCTAACCTAACATAATTTAAGTACTCTAATCTGTGAAAGACCAACCTAAAAGCTAACCTAACGTAATTTAAGTACTCTAACCTATGAAAGACCAACCTAAAAGATAACCTAACGTAATTTAAGTACTCTAACCTGTGAAAGAATACAACACCCAAAAATAAATAGTAAGTTTTGAAATTCTGAAGTACATACACTATGTTGGCTGCACTGGAACATGTTAAAATCAATATGGCTGCCAACGTCTTCATGTTACATATATAGTTAAATATCATAAAAAATATATTGAAATAATCGTTAGAAAAAATGTAAAATTTATTGTAAATGTTTGGAAATAATTTGAAAATAAAACCTTGTTGGTGCATGTGTATGGTGTCTGCTTGGACTTAGAAAAATTCCTCACTGCGCTTAATGGAAACATCAGCCCTTATTTTATTTTAGATGAGAGTTTAACCCACAACTTACTTACCTTTCACAAAAATTGGAACGAAATTCCAAATCTTTGTAAATCGTTGTCTGAGAAATATCTTGGGTATATGGTGGCCAGAGATTATAACAAATAAAGAACTTTGGAGAAGAACAAATGGAAAAACTGCACTTAAACTAGCGTGAAATATTTTCGAAGTCCTATAGAATAACAGTGCGCATGTGCCAGAGTTTGTAGAGCCACCGATAACCCACAATCGAACCACATATTGATTATCATCCTCGATTACTATCTGTCGCTATGAAATTTAAATGACCAATATTTGCAATAAATCCCCAAATCTATGTTAAAAAGATATATTAATAATATTAAAATTACCAAACGTTTATTAAAAATGGGTGTACACTTGCTTATCGCTCCCTAACGCTGATCCAACCAGCAATAACCAAAACAGCGATAGAAAAATCATAGACTAAGTAATATACTCTGTGGAGAAAATAGCAGTTAGCTTCACAATATTTCTAACAGTGTCATAATATTGTGATTTGCATATTTAAATAAATACTTCAAAACTATCTAATAATGTTATAAATATTGTTTGGAAAAGTTTAAAATATTAAATAATGTTAGTAAATACAACAGAAGAGCTATAGTTTACAATATTACAAATGAAAAATCAAGCACTAGTAAAAGTGCAGTTGAGCCGAACAAATCAAAGTGAAATTTGTAAAGAATACAAATTTAGAAAACGGGTTGGTCATGTGTTAAGGAGAGAGAATGATAATATCACTAAAATAGTATTTGATTGGAACCCCCAAGGATTGAGAAGGCAAAGAGGAAGACCTAGGGCAACATGGAGTAATACCTTCAGGGATGAAGCTGAACAGGTAGGGATGAGTTGGAATGAAATTAAGGCATTGGAAAGCAACAGAATGCATTGGCGAGCTTTTAACAAGGCCCTATGCTTCCCAGTGGAGTGACCAGCATTACTATTACACCTTTCACAAATATATAGAGAAAACTTATTCTCACAAACAAATTCCCTTTCTAAAATTACATGCATATACCAATGGATTGCCTTTCAAACTTATTTTAGTTTCTCACATGTTTTTACTATTTATAACCTTAAGCTATCACAAACAGCACTCATTTAATACTGCAGTGTAATTAATGATTAAATACTAATTTAATATGTTTCCACTGTGAAATACTATAAACTGGACAGCTTCATCTTCTGACAACATCTTCTATCCAAGATGTCATCTTAAAAATATTTTTTTAATAAAAAAAATTCAAACTTACAAGAATGCTAAATATGCTAGCCAATCAGAAACTACAATGTGAATTGGTTTTGACACAGAACTTGTAATTTAAGAGCCATAACAGAAAAACAAATGAAAAATCAACTTTTCATAGAGAATATTTTAAATTAAATAGTTACTTGAAACTATTTCACCAGGTGGCAGAAGCACATAGAATTGGCAAAAATAATAAAATTACTCTCAACAGTTAGAGCAAGTGTCTGGCATTTACTTTTTTCTTCTTCTTGTTGCAAGGATTAAACCTTTTTGGTTCATTTTGGCTCCAAGTATCATAACTGCTGTGCCCATTTATTTTTAGGCATCCTCAATCTCTTTTTCCTCCTCTTGGTTGATAGCTCAGACTTTTCATAGGCAATTTTTTTTCCTTTTTTTTTTTTTCCTATTCAATGCCACCAGTTTGTCATTTAGACATTTCTCATATTCTCTCCCAGCAATGGCATATTGTAACCTGCTTCTGAGGTTGGGGCACCTTAAAGGCGGGATTAGCTGCACCGATGATATGATGAGTGATGAAGGTGGCAATGATGCGGCAGGAGAGGCCGTAATCTTAAATTTAATCTAATGAGGTGAATATGATAATGATAGTGAGATGACATTCGGGGATCGAACCCGGGCCCACTGCATGACAAGGCAGAATGCTACCTCGAGAGCACAGCAGTGGACTCCTAGGCAATTTGTTGGTATCCATCCTGCAGACATGTTCATAGCATCTTCTCCTATACTCTTGTATTTTATCTGTCAAACTGAATATTTGTAGTTCTTTACAGATATCTTCACTTTGTTTTTTATCCATTATAGTATATCCTGCCACAAATCGTAAATATTTCAATCCTGCGGCTTCTATTCTTGTAACTGACTATTTATACAGAGGCATACAATATTGCAGGTACAGCCAATACTTTATACAATTTTAAATATGCTTTCTTTTCTTACTTTTTTTTCCCCCAGTGTTCTTTTAAGAGTGCCACATAAATATTGAAATATTTGTAATTTATTATTTACGTCTTCTTCTCTATTACAGCCTTAAGATACACCTAGATAATTGAAACCTTTTACTTGTTCTAGCATTTTGTAATTTAGTACTATTTTTCTTTCCATTTCTGCCACTTACATATACAATAATCAGTTACAACATGTGGCATGACTTTTTAAATTACGTCATAAACTCATGGTCAAATTTTATTCTTAGGGTTTCATTTTTCAAATTATTTCCTAACATTTACAATGATTTTTACATGTCATCTAACGATTATTTCAATATATTTTTCATTTAAATTGCATTAGGTTCGTAGGCAACATGAGTTCAAATATTGTTAGCTGCAGCCTGTGATTGCATAGTGTAAACCACTTGGTGTTTATTGACACATGCGCATGGTGTTTGGTTGCAACTTTGAAAATGTTTTCTTATCACATGTAAGTACTATTAATAAAACTCAAGCAGTGATTGGCTGCTATGAAATTTGAATAATAATTGCTACCAGAAAAAAAAAATTAGGTAGACTAGCAGATAATCCAAGCTTCAGACCTAACTGACATTACGTAAGTAAATGTTTGATTAACCAGGACTGATGCCGGACATTGGCATCTTTTAAAAGAAATCTAAATTTATATTTGCTCTAAACTCGACGTTATTATTATCCAGTGTAAGATATATATATATATATTAATTGGTGTTTCCCGTATAATGTATCATATTTATATTATTATTATTATTATTATTATTATTATTATTATTATTATCGTATCATTATTGTTATTACCCTATAAAATGTTTGTACATGACATTTACATTGCTACATTTATTGTATCTTTAACTGTTTATAATTAGTATAGTGTATATCTATATTTGTCGAATATTTATTTGTATTTGTGCTGGTTGAGTGGAAGAGAGGGCCTTATGGCCTTAACTCTGCCAGAATAAATAAAGTATTATTATTATTATTATTATTATATTATTATTATTATTATTATTATTATTATTATTATAACACTGATCAACATGATTTTTGTCTCATGAGTACCAATAGATGTACTTAATGCAGTTTTTTATTGTGTTTTCAAATATGTATTCTGAATTTCTCCATCACCCACAGTTTTTTTTTATTTCAATTTCAATTAATGGATTTAAATAATTATTCTTTTAATAAATGTTTTTTTCAGTTGGGACAGGCTCCTAGGTGAGGTTTTTTGGGTTTTTTTCTCACCTGTAAGACAAATGTCAGGAAGCTTAGGGCCCAACAGTCCCCAAAAATCATCTGGCCATCATCATCATCCTTATCATGATCATCCTAATACGCTGGCCGATTATTTATCCGATTATTGTTGGACCATCAAGAAGGATGCTCCACAGGTGAAATATAGCAGAAAATCATAATTTCTTACTTTCTAGGTGAGTCCGAATGTTCGAATATTGTGTAGTTACGAATGTAGAAAATATGTTGTTGTTTTCAAATGCTGGGCCTTGGCACCGAAGCCATTAGCGTTCTTGCTCTCCAATATTTCTCTATGGTGGATCCAACAGGTAATACTTCACAGGTTTGTAGGTGTTCTTCATTCACTTCTTCGTCTTTATTGCATAGAGGACAATGTAGAAAATATTAATGTTTGAAATCATAAATGCCTGCTCTCGGAAACCTTGCATGATGGAGAAAAAGCGATATATTTGAATTCAGGAGAAAAAATATTATCGGAATCACATATTTTTCTTTCTGAGACAAAAAAAAAGTTTATTTTTTGTAGCTCAGTGTAACAAGTTTACCTTGCCACAGTTGATATACTTGACAGCGGATTCCCTAAAGAGAAAGTACACAAAAGTTGACGTCTCAAAGGAGCCAACAAACTGTGGTTCATTAAGCCACTTGCTGCCAAACTGTTTTGTCCGGATTGTCATCCCAGACAGGCTGCAAGATATGGTTGGATCTGCACCACAGAAGTCCATGGGACTCCCGGCATAGTACTGGCCATTTGAGGTCATGAGAGCCGTCACATTGGCCTGTGGACTGTACGGGCACTTTGCTACTCCTTTCAGTGATTCTGTAACACTGTTCACATTCTCAATCTGAAACAACATTTTTTTTTAAGGTTATGAGATGAGGTAAAAAGAATTTTATTTTAAATTCTATTATCATCTACTTTCACTCATTAAGTGAAGAGCATAAACTACACTCTATTTTCACATTATTCTTCTATTTCTTTTCCTTTCTTTGTTGTTAGATGAAAAATGAGCCAATTTCTATAGTTTGATTTAAGTGACAATAAAATATCACAATTGCAGGAAATTCATATAGGCGTGAGACAAGGATGCCCTCTATCACCACTTTTATTTATCATATGTGGGACATTCCATACAAAATCGGCAAAAAAATTGTGAAAATGGAACCCACATCTTTAAAAGTTAACAATTTTTTTTACAGTGAAACCTTATGATATACTGAATATCTGAACCAAATTTCAAGTCTTCGCTTGGTGTAATTAAAGAGTAATAGAGCTGTCAATTTATCGTATGTCTTTTAAATTGTCTCTTTTATAAAATAAATTTCTCGAAGTATAACTACTCCCTCAACTTGAAAAGATAGTCACATTATAGATGATTTTATGCTCTATCACTTGAAAATAGTATGTTAATATTTATGTTTTTCTGAAGGGCGTAAATGCAATTAATATGCAATTGACCTTTCTCAACAAAAATTTTATAAAAACAAAAAGTGCCACATTATTACCTGAACACCAGTTAATTTTTTGTAATTAGTATTAAAGTGGAGTTTTTGAAAGCAAACTACCAAAAATAATCATTTTCCCTTAAATCTCCTACGTATAGACTGCCCGCAATACCTTTCGGGTGAGTGAAGATCGCTCGCTCGTACAAACAATGACGGAGCTACTTGGTAATAGTCCTTTGCGCACTTACAAATATTTGTATTGTTATTATCATCATTACATTATTTTTGTTATCATTATTACAATTATTACATTATCATCATCATTGTGGACTTACTCTACACGCCTTCGATTCCGAGGTTCATTGGTTCAAACTCGATAGGAATCAATGGAATTTTAAAGGCGTAACAATTCTGAATGTAGCTTTCTCCAGAAGGAAGGAAATCCGTGAGTCCCGTGTCGTAAATTTATGGTACGTAGGAGAACCTCGCACTTGAAATAAATTGCTATATAATAAACATTAAATATAACAGACTTTATTGATATCTTCAGTAGGCGGTTAATTTTGTGCTGATTTTGGCTAATGTATAGTTCAATTTAAATTACTAAGCACCTACGAATTCAAGCTGGTAGGTCTATTAAAAAAATATTTTCAAGAGAGCAGTTTTGTAATGTGTTGTAATATTTTGTACTTGTACCCTACACCAATGTCTGATGTTGAATACTGTAAGTAATGTTAAGCTATCGATAATAATGTTCATGCTGTTACAAGTAATATTTAAGAGGTATAAATACATTTTATTGGCTTGGTATCACTTACTGATCTTGCATCCCCTACTCATGACATATCTAAGATGATATTAAAATGTACGATAATATTAGCTTATATTATAAGCTAAATTATTGTTATAGTGTTTAATTTAATGTCTAAACTTCCCATTATTCTCCTTTTATAACACAAAATGTATACCTCTACGATTATTCTCTCATTCCAGAAACATTTAAGAAATTGTAAAATTATTTATTAACACATAATATTGTTAATAACTATTGTATACTAATATAAGTATAATTAAAATTATATTTAACTTCTAACTCACTTTGTAGATCTGCAAACTTGTTAGTTAAAAACATTAAGATATTGTTTTAAATTTGACTGTGACATTAAAAATGACGAGATGCACCGATGTAAATCAACTGTCTGCACTTGAGAATTGTTGATGTAAAAGCAGATGTTTAAGGAAGACTTGCTGACTCTGCATTATTATCGTTTGGTAGGAAGTGGTACGAGTATTAAAACACTCGGTTTTATTTGGAAGTGATATCTTATAACAATACTATTTTGTCGAAGTTTTCAGGGTACAATACAGTACACTGAATAAAACGTTATTTTAAGACTGAAATTAATTTATATCAGTTTATTCAATTAATGATGTAAGAGTTTTCATTATATAATATTACATTTAAACTGTAATGAAAAATAAACAACTTGTTTAAAAAAAAAGGACAGAAGATTACGAGTATTTGAGAATAAAGTTCTTAAGAACATTTTTAGATCAAAAAAGAGATGAACAGACAGGTGAATGGAGAAAACTACATGATAGTGAGCTACATGATATGTATAGGAAGCCAGATCTAATAAGAACAGTTAAGTCTCGTAGGCTGCGATGGGCAGGAAATGTGGCAAGTATAGGGGATGAAAGAGATGCTTGGAAACTTCTGGTAGGAAAACCGGAGGGAAAACGCCCAGTTGGAAGACTAAGAATGAGGTGGGAGAATAACATTATACATGATTTGAGGGAAGTAGATTATACAGGGGATAATTGAAAAACGTTAGCTCGGGATAGGATGTATGGAGAGCTTATGTCCGCGCTGCCATGAACCTACAGATTCCACAGAGCCAGTGAGTGAGTTAGTTAGTTATAAATAATTTGTTTAATTCACAATAAACATAAGTAACAGAGCTCTTTATTTCTCGCTTCAGCAGTAAAATTTGATACATAAATATCTACTGCGTAATAATTAAAATATCGCCACTTTTTATAAATTTACGGTACTGTTCCATTAAGCAGAACATATAATAATCTATTCGATTTAATGACAGTTGAAAAAGTCACTGATGAAGCGGGGTCAGCTCTTTCAATTAACTACGCGCCCGACCTTGGTCGTGAAATTAATCAGCTGCGCCTTGGATCCGCCAGCTTTTTACGAAAATAGAATAAAAAACATTTATATTGTCTGAACTATTCGACTCTCCAAAAAGGTAATTGGTGGAAATTAATCCTTATTACGTGAGTAGTATCCTGTATTTTTTTCGTTTTCAATGTTTGGTATGTACTGCAGTAAACCGCCATAAAATAGAAAACTGACACCGAAAATAAAAATATCCTAATTATAAAAATAACACGCTTAAACTACATGATATCACCTATATAAATATGTTTCAAACAAATTTTTGCTGTTTACTGTTTCGGAAATATTAGTTAGTAAACGTTTTAGATTATCATATTTACGATAATTTTAGATCGTCATAACTACGAACCTATAAATGATAAAAATTAAATTTCGATATTAATACGTTTATAAATGTATTCACTATATTTAGGGAAAAGTAAAATTAAAAAAATAAATTGCAAGATTTTTTGCTGTCCGATTTGATATGAATTATCCCGTTTTCTTTATGTAATTGTAATGTTATTGTTTTTTTCTTTATACTATTGCCAATTATTATTTTATTGTAACGGACTGCCAACAGCACGTACGGCTTACTGCCCGTGCGATCCATATTTATAAATATCTTACTTTTTGTCTAATAAAGTCCTACTACTACTACTACTACTTTACTTTATTTTACTTCTATTGCATGTGTTGGCTAATAACATTAGACCACATCCGCATTGCGTTTTGTTTAGTCTAGCCTAAATTGTAATAATATTTTTAAAAAATTAACGCAACCATTAAACGCCACATGTATTATTTTACAAAATTACGAATTCACAATATCACAGTCAAAACAGCCTTAAAATTTGGTACTGAAATATAGATCCTGAAAAAAAGGGATACAGAAGATTGGAAGCAGCACAAATGAAATTTCTCAGATATATAATGGGAGTAACACGTATGGATCGTGTAAGAAATTAATCTATCAGGCAAAAATTTAATGCAATAAATATGGTGCAGGAAATTAAAGAATAACAACAAAATTGGCTACAGCACGTAAGAAGATTGACCAAGGACAGAATCCCTTGTCAGGCTTTAAACTACAAACCGAGGGGTAAACGAGACATTGGACGACCACTGAGTGCAGACTCATCTGGTTGAAACAGAAACAGGCTAATAAAAAGCCTAAACCTTAACTGTCCATGATGATGATAGAATTGTAATACTTTTTAATTTTTTCTTGATTTTATTATTCGATGGTTGATAGGAAGAGAAGGCCTTATGTCATTAACTCTGCTACCTTAAATAAATAAATAAATTATTAACTTATTATTATTATTATTATTATTATTATTATTATTATTATTATTATTATTATTATTATTATTATTATTATTATTATTATTATTATTATTATTATTATTATTATTATTATTATTATTATTATTTTAGGTGTCTACTAAACAGGATCGGTAAAGATCTGTAAAAATATTTATAATATATTTTCATGAGAACCACCTCAACAGCTTCATTCCTTGGGAATTGGGTAAAAGAACGCTGCAGTTGAAGTTGCTGTTACAGTTTCCATACAACATGGTGAATTAAAATGTCTAACTTGTAGTAAACATAAATATGTGTATCATAACTAGAAAAGTCATTACATATCCCGGTGGCATTGTAATTCTCATTGCAATAAACACATTAACCTATAATAATACAGCGGTAACCATGGAAACTATCTTCATGCTTTTTATCAAGTAGCTGTAGTAAAGAGTTCGGAACAAATATTTCAACAAATTGGATACAAATCGTGAGCTGTCATTAAAATACTTTATTACATTTTAAATACAAAATATGAAATGTATTAATGTGAATGTTAGTTAATATTTCATAGTTTTAGCGGCTCCGTGGCGCAAGCAGTTAGACACTCGGCTGTGGACTCGAGATCGAGTCTCGATCACTCTATGCGGGTTCCGTGGCGGACGAAACGGAGCTTGGACAGGTTTTCTCTTGCAACAAATTTCATTCTACCATTTTTCCATATTGTGAAGTAGTGATTATGTTCCTTGCCTCTGGTCTCGCGGATTCAATCCCGGCCGGGGTCGGTTGATTTTTTAGAATGGAGAAATCCACGATGCAAAGTCCTCCGGGGGAGGAATTTTAAACCGTGAGTCCCGAGTCTGACGAATTTCAGCCTCGTAAAAGAATCTTAGGCCTGAATAAAGAGGCCACTAAGCTAAATTGCCGACCTCCTTCACCCTAGTCGTCCGATAGATGTCTCATTATGGTGGTATGTTGACCGCATACCATTCATGACATATTTAAGAAAATAATTGGTTAACATTGTGCTGTTTCTCCAATGCCACCAAGTTGTCTTTTATTTCTGCCCTGGCATTGGTTAAATTGTAGCCCATTTCTTAGGTTGGGGCACTGCAAGGCAGAGTTACATTAACTCGATTATATGATGGGAGATAAATGATAATGAAGTGCCAAGAGAGTCTTTAATCCAAACTCAATCTCAATTCCAGACCATGGTAACCACAGGAATAACTGACTTTAAAGAAAAATTCGTATAGTCTGACCGGCAATTTAACCCGGGATCTCATGAAGTGTAATCAGAAAACGCCCATGAGGCTGGTCTAGAGCGTCAGGCGTGGTTGGCCAGTACACAGATCTCTATTTACTGGGTCATTTCATACGTTGTGGCAACACTATTGTAAACCAGCGATCCTAGTGGTGACCACTGTAATATGTTGATGATCGGTATTTGTTGTTTCTCGAAATAGCAATATTTTGTTATGTTTCTCACATGTAGTAAGTTATACCGCCCTAAAAAGATGTTCAATAGAATTAGATTAGAAGGTAGAATTGGAAAGTACTCGAACAAGGAACCCTTGGGACTATAACTTATTCTCTCAAAGATCAAATAACTTCTATTTCGATTTCAATTAAGAGTTGAATAAACAGAAAATTCTACATCGGTTAGATGAGAGGATATTCAGAACTTGGTGCTGTAGGTGAAGTTTGTCGTCTTCCAAGGATTTGGCAACGTATAGTCAATTTGACAGGAGACTATAAATGATTCGTGATCCTAAAGTAACCTAAATAGGTTTTTGTGATGTCATAACAGTGTTGCCATTACCTATCGAATCCCCTGACATTTTAATTTAAAAATAGTATTTTCTTATTAAGTTAAATAGCTGAACTATATTTTTTATAATGAAATATAACAAATTACAAATGCCAACTTCTGAACGACAATATTTCACTATGCAGTATAACTGCAGTCCTGCGCCAAACTGAACCATTTAAGGTATCATGCCTTGGTGCAGATTTAACAGGACTTGCAATGACTTGAGTAACCGCGAAGGAAAATATTTTGTCAGAAATCTCCGGCCAGTATAGAACTGTACCCACGCAACATCGTGAGGAATTTGGGCAGCTACTGGCAGTTGGGCCAGTTGTTTATTTTTAGTTTTTGGTAGCATAACCAGTTAAAAGCCACGAAGTCAACGTTGCATACAAGATTGTCTCATGGCTGCTTACGTATTCTCTTTAAGCCAACAATCTAAAATGTAATTCAAAAATTGTTTCTAAGGCAACAATATGAATTCGAATTAATATCTGTTTATTTTCTACGTATTAATACAAATATACCTTAAGGCCATAAACATTATTATTTATAAATGGGGACGATGTGTCAATAGTTGGCACTTTCGAAAATGTGAGCAGCAGCTTCAGATCAAGATGCCTGGGAGACCCGACATGCTGACCACATGTCACTCCTATACTGGCTGATTGATCATCCACCTATGTGATGGGGTAAGAGCGTGTGGGCTAGTCGGGATATCGACTTTAGTTTTTAGTTGTTAACAGGCGTAGAAAACTGAAATGTCAGTTACCGAAAATCATATACAAAATATATTATTGTATTAGTCTCAGAGGCGCTTCTGTTGAGAAGCCGGGTATACACTTATGGATTTTAAGGACAAGTCCTCAAATCCACTTCAAAAATTTTCCAGAAAAGGAAACCAGTCTAGCACTCTAATACTGGCGTAAGACTGGTTGGAGCTACAGCCGACGAAAAAAAGTATAAATCTATGGATTTAAGGGCAGTGCCCCGAATCCACTTAAACATTTTTCCTGAAAAGGAAACCAGTCTACCAGTCTAATACTGGCCTAAGACTGGTTGGAGCCACAGTCGACGAAAATTGGTATTATAGTGTATAAAAATTGTACGTCATTTCAATAGCTAGTACATTCGTAGAAAATATTTTAATATGAAATTCTAGGTTATGAATTTGAAGTGGTTTACCTATTCTATAAATATAGACATTTAAAGATAATACTAATAGATAATTAACTAATTATTTACGATATATTAGAATAATCCAACAAAAATTATTCTGGACAAATTATATTTGAAAAGAAAAATATACGCCTAGACTGGGGTTTGAACCCAGGACCTTTGACTTTCTATGTCAATGCTCTTCCAATCTCATGATGGAAGAGCAGTGACATTGAAACCCAGGACCTTTGACTTTCTATGTCATGATGGAAGAGCATTGACATAGAAAGTCAAGGTCCTGGGTTCAAACCCCAGTCTAGGCGTATATTTTTCTTTTCAAATATAATTTGTCCATCATTAAGGTGTTAAAAACGAATAATATTAACATTGAAAAATTATTCTGTTTAAATACTAGCTGTCCCTTTTACCATCTGTCGAAAATTATAACAAAACTGACAGCCGAACTCAGCTAATGCTGAAAAGCTAAGTATAATTTATGGATTTAAGGGGCTCCCCTCAAATCCACTTCAAAAATTAACTGGGAAAAGAAACCAGTCTTGGACTGGTCGGTGACAAACCCTGGCCTAATTGACGAAAATTGGTATTATAGTGTATAAAAATAATCTACGTCATTTCAATAGCTAGTATATTCGCTGAAAATATTTTAATATGAAATTTCTAGGTTATGAATTTGAAGTGGTTTACCTATTCTATAAATATAAAGACATTTAAACATAATAACTAATAGATAATTAACTAATTATTTACTAGATATTAGAATAATCCAACAAAATTATTCTGGACAAATTATATTTGAAAAGAAAAAATATACGCCTAGACTGGGGTTTGAACCCAGGACCTTTGACTTTCGATGTCAATGCTCTTCCAATCTCATGATGGAAGAGCATTGACATTGAACCGGACCTTTGACTTTCTATGTCATGATGGAAGAGCATTGACATAGAAAGTCAAAGGTCCTGGGTTCAAACCCCCAGTCTAGGCGTATATTTTTCTTTTCAAATATAATTTTGTCCATCATTAAGGTGTTTAAAAACGAATAATTTAACATTGAAAAATTATTCTGTTTAAATACTAGCTGTCCTTGTACCATCTGTCGAAATTATAAACAAAACTGACAGCCGAACTCCAGCTAATGCTGAAAAGCTAAGTATAAATTTATGGATTATAAGGGGCTCCCCTCAAATCCACTTCAAAAATTAACCTGGGAAAAAGAAACCATTCTTGGACTGGTCGGTGACAAACCCTGGCCTAATTGACGAAAATTGGTATTATAGTGTATAAAATTCTACGTCATTTCAATAGCTAGTATATTCGCTGAAAATATTTAATATGAAATTCTAGGTTATGAATTTGAAAGTGGTTTAACCATTTCTATAATATAAAGACTTTAAACATAATACTAATAGATCATTAACTAATTAATTACTATATATTAGAATAATCCAACAAAATTATTCCTGGACAAATTATATTTGAAAGAAAAATATACGCCTAGACTGGGGTTTGAACCAGGACCTGTGACTTTCTATGTCAATGCTCTTCCAATCTCATGATGGAAGAGACAGTGACATTGACCCAGACCTTTGACTTTCTATGTCATGATGGAAGAGCATTGACATAGAAAGTCAAAGGTCCTGGGTTCAAAACCCCAGTCTAGGCGTATATTTTTCTTTGTCAAATATAATTTGTCCATCATTAAGGTGGTTAAAAACGAATAATATTAACATTGAAAAATTATTCCTGTTTAAATACTACACTGCTGTCCTTGTACCATCTGTCGAAAATTATAACAAAACTGACAGCCGAACTCCAGCTAATGCTGAAAAGCTAAGTATAAATTAATGGATTTAAGGGGCTCCCCTCAAATCCACTTCAAAAATTAACGGGAAAAGAAACCAGTCTTGACTGGTCGGTGCAAAACCCTGCCTAATTGACGAAAATTGGTATTATAGTGTATAAAAATCTAACGTCATTTAATAGCTAGTATATTCGCTGAAAATATTTAATATGAAATTCTAGGTTATGAATTCGAGTGGTTTACCTATTCTATAAATATAAAGACATTTAAACATAATACTAATAGATTAATTAACTAATAATTTACTATATATGAGAATAATCCAACAAAATTAATTCTGGACAATTATATTTGGAAAAGAAAATATACGCCTAAACTGGGGTTTGAACCCAGGACCTTGACTTTCTATGTCAATGCTCTTCCAATCTCATGATGGAAGAGCATTGACATTGAACCCAGGACCTTGGACTTTCTATGTCATGATGGAAAGCATTGACATAGAAAGTCAAGGTCCTGGGTTCAAACCCCAGTCAGCGTATATTTTTCTTTTCAAATATAATTTGTCATCAATAAGGTGTTTATAAAAACGAATACTATTAACATGAAAAATTATTCTGTTTAAATACTAGCTGTCCCTTGTACCATCTGTCGAATAATAAATAACAAAACTGACAGCCGAACTCCCAGCTAATGCTGAAAAGCTAAGTATAATTTATGGATTTAAAGGGGCTCCCCTCAAATCCACTTCAAAAATTAACTGGGAAAAGAAACCAGTCTTGGACTGGTCGGTGACAAAACCCTGGCCTAATTGACGAAATTGGTAATTATAAGTATAAAAATCTACGGTCATTTCATAGCTAGTATATTCGCTGAAAATTTTATATGAAATTCCAGGTTTGAATTGAAGTGGTTTTCCTATTCATAAATAAAAGCTTTAACATAATACTAATAGATAATTACTAATTATTTACTATATATAGAATAATCCAACAAAAATTATCTGGACAATTATTTTGAAAAGAAAAATAACGCCTAGACGGGGTTTGAACCCGGACCTTTGACTTCTAGCAATGCTCTTCCAATCTCATGAGGGAAGAGCATTGACATTGAACCCAGGACCTTTGACTTTCTATGTCATGATGGAAAAGCATTGACATAGAAGTCAAAGGTCCTGGTCAAACCCCGTCTAGGCGCATATTTTCTTTTCAAATAATTTGTCCATCATTAAGGTGGTTAAAAAAATAATATTAACTTGAAAAATTATTGTTTAAAAACTAGCTGGCCTTGTACCATCTGTCGAAAATTATAACAAACTGACAGCGACGAACTCCAGCTAATGCTGAAAAGCTAAGTATAAATTTATTGGATTTAAGGGCCTCCCCTCAATCCACTTCAAAATTAACTGGGAACAAAAACCAGCCTTGGACTGTCGGGACAACCTGGCCTAATTGACGAAAATGGTATTAAGTGTATAAAAATTCTACGTCATTTCAATAGTAGTATAATTCGCTGAAAATATTTTACTAGAAATTCTAGGTTATGAATTTGAAGTGGTTTACCTATTCTATAAATAAAGACATTAAACAGAATACTATAATAATTAACTAAATTTTACGATATATAGAATAATCAACAAAAATTAACTCTGGACAATTAATTTGAAAAAAAAATAATACGCCTAGACTGGGGTTGAACCCAGGACCGTTGACTTCCATGTCATGCTCGTCCATCTCATGATGGAGAGCATTGACATTGAACCCAGGACCTTTGACTTCTAATGTCATGATGGAAGAGCAGTGCGAGAAAGTCAAAGGTCTGGTTCAAACCCCAGTCTAGGATATTTTGTCTTTCAATATAATTTGTCCTCATTAAGGTGTTTAAAACAATAATATAACAGTGAAAAATTATTCTGTTTAATACTAGCTGGTCCTGTACCATCGTCGAAATTATAACAAACTACAGCCGACTCCAGCTAATGCTGAAAAACTAAGTAAAATTGATGATTTAAGGGGCTCCCCCAAAATCCATTCAAAAATTAACTGGGAAAAGAAAACCATTCTGGACTGGTCGGTGACAAACCCTGGCCGAATTGACCAAAATTGGTATAATAGTGTAGAAAAATCCTACGTCATTTCAAGAGATAGTATATTCGTGAAAATATTTAATATGAAAGTCAGGTTTAAAGTTGAGTGTTTACCTAATTCTATAAATATAAGACATTTAAACATAATACTAATAGATAATGAACTAATTATTAGATATATTAAATATCCAACAAAGTATTCTGGACAAATTATTTGAAAGAAATAGACGCCTAGACGGGGGTTTGAACCCAGGACCTTTGACTTTCTATGCATCTCTTCCATCTCATGAGGAAGAGCTTGACATTGAACCCAGACCTTTGACTTTCTATGTCATGATGAAGACATTGACATAGAAAGTCAAGGTCCTGGTTCAAACCCCATCTAGGCGGATATTTTTCTTTTCAATATATTTGACCTCATTAAGGTGTTAAAAAAACGAATAATATAACAATAAAAATTATTCTGTTTAAATACTAGCTGTCCTTTTAACCATCTGTCGAAAATTATAACAAAACTGACAGCCGACTCAAGCAATGCTGAAAAAGCTAAATATAATTTATGGAATTAAGGGCTCCCCTCAATCCACTTCAAAATACTGGAAGAAACCGTCTTGACTGGTCGGTGACAAACCCGCCCTAATGACAAATTGTATTAATGTTAAAAATTCACGTCATTTCATAGCTAGTTATTCGCTGAAATATTTTAATATGAAATTCTAGGTTTAATTTGAATGGTTTACCTATTCTATAATATAAAGAAGTAACATAATACTAATAGATAATTAACTATTATTTACGATATATTAGAATAATCCAACAAAAATTATTCTGGACAAATTATTTTGAAAAGAAAAATATACGCCTAGACTGGGGTTTTGAACCCAGGACCTTTGACTTCTTCTAGTTGCTCTTCCAATCTCTGATGGAAAGCATAATTGAACCCAGGACCTTTGACTTTCTATGTATGTGGAAGAGCATTGGACATAAAGTCAAAGGTCTGGGGTCCAACCCCAGTCTAGGCGTATATTTTTCTTTTCAAATATAATTTGTCCATCATTAAGTGTTTAAAACGAATAATATAACATGAAAAATTATTCTGTTTAAATACTAGCGGTCCTTTTAACATCTGCGAAAATTATAACAAACTGACAGCCGAACTCCAGCTATTGCTGAAAAGCTAAGTATATTTATGGATTTAAGGGCTCCCCCTCAAATCCCTTCAAAAATGAACTGGGAAAGAAATCCAGTTCCTTGGACTGGTCGGTAACAACCCTGGCTAATTGAACGAAAATTGGTATATAGTGGTATAAAAATTCTACGTCTTTCAATAGCTAGTTAGTCGCTGAAAATATTTTAATATGAAATTCTAGTTATGAATTGAAGTGTTTAACCTATTCTATAAAATAAAAAGAAAATTAAACAATATAATAGATATAACTAATTATTTACGATATTTAGAATAATCCAACAAAAATTATTCTGACAAATTATATTGAAAAGAAAAAATACGCCTAGAACGGGGTGTAACCCAGAACTTTGACTTTCGTATTCCAATGCTCTTCCATCTCATGATGGAAGAGCATTGCCTTGACCCCAGGACCTTTGACTTTCTAATTCATGATTGAAGAGCATTGACATAGAAAGTCAAAGGTCCTGGGTTCAAACCCCAGTCTAGGCGTATAGTTTTCTTTTCAAATATAATTTGGTCCATCATTAAACGTGTTTAAAAACGAATAAGATTAACATTGAAAAAATATTCTGTTTAAATACTAGCTGTCCCTTGTACCATCTGTCGAAAATTATAACAAAACTGACAGCCGAACTCCAGCTAATGCTGAAAAGCTAAGTATAAATTTATGGATTTACGGGGCTCCCCTCAAATCCACTATCAAAATTAACTGGGAAAAGAAACCAGTCCTTGGACTGGTCGGTGACAAACCCTGGCCTAATTGACGAAATTGGTATTATAGTGTAATAAAAAATTCTACGTCATTTCAATAGCTAAGTAATATTCTCGCTGAAAATATTTTTAATATGAAATTCTAGGTTATGAATGTGAAGTGGTTTACCTATTCTATAAATATAAAGACACTTTAAACATAATAACTAATAGATAATTAAAACTAATTATTTACTATATATTAGAATAATCCAACAAAAATTATTCTGGAACAAATTATATTTGAAAAGAAAAATATACGCCTAAGACTGGGGTTGTGAAACCCAGGACCTTTGGACTTCTCTATGTTCAATGCTCTTTCCAATCTCATGATGGAAGAGCCTGTGACATTGAACCCAGGACCTTTGACTTTCTATGTCCTGATGGAAGAGCATTGACATAGAAGTCAAAGGTCCTGGGTTCAAACCCCAGTCTAGGCGTATATTTTTCTTTTCACATATAATTTGTCCATCATTAAGGTGTTAAAAAACGAATAATATTAACATTGAAAAATTATTCTGTTTTAAATACTATCTGTCCCTTGTACCATCTGTCGAAAATTATAAACAAAACTGACAGCCGAACTCCAGCTAATGCTGAAAGCTAAGTATAAATTTATGGATTTAAGGGGCCTCCCCTCAAATCCACTTCAAAAATTAACTGGGGAACAGAAACCAGTCTTGGACTGGTCGGTGACAAACCCTGATGTAATTGACGAAAATTGGTATTATAGTGTATAAAAATTCTACGTCATTTCAATAGCTAGTATATTTCGCTGAAAATATTTTAATATGAAATTCTAGGTTATGAATTTGAAGTGGTTTTACCTTTCTTCTATAAATATAAAAGACATTTAAAAACATAATACTAATAGATAATTAACTACATTATTTAACGATATATTAGACATAAATCCACCAAAAATTATTCTGGACGAAATTATATTTGAAAAGAAAAATATACGCCTAGACTGGGGTTTGAACCCACCGGACCCTTTGACTTTCTATGTCAATCCTCATCTCACAATCTCATGATGGAAGAGCATTGACATTGAACCCAGGACCTTTGACTTTCTATGTCATGATGGAATAGCATTGACATAGAAAGTCAAAGTTCCTGGGGTTCAAACCACCCTCTAGTCAGGCGTATATTTTTCTTTCCAAATATATAATTTGTCCATCATTAAGGTGTTTAAAAAAAAGAATAATATTAACATTGAACAAATTATTCTGGTTTAAATACTAGCTGTCCTTTTTACCATCTGTCGAAAATTATAACAAAACTGACAGCCGAACTCCAGCTAATCGCTGAAAAGCGAAGTATAAATTTGATGATTTAAGAAGGCTCCCCTCAAACCACTTCAAAAATAACTGGGAAAAAGAAACCATTCCTTGGACTGGTCGGTGACAAACCCTGGCCTAATTGACCGAAAATGGTATTATAGTGTATAAAAATTCTACGTCCATTTCAATAGCTAGTATAATTCGCTGAAAATATTTTAAATATGAAATTCTAGGTTATGAATTTGAAGTGGTTTTAACCTATTCTATAAATATAAAGACATTTACACATAATACTAATAGATAATTAACTAATTAATTTACTATATATTAGAATAACCAACAAAAAATTATTCTGGACAAATTATATTTGAAAAGAAAAATATACGCCTAGACTGGGGTTTGAACCCGGACCTTTGACTTTCTATGTCAATGCTCTTCCAATCTCATGATGGAAGAGCATTGACATTGAACCCAGGACCTTTGACTTTCTATGTCATGATGGAAGAGCATTGACATAGAAAGTCAAAAGGTCCCTGGGTTCAAACCCCAGTCTAGGCGTATATTTTCTTCTTTTCAAATATAATTTGTCCATCATTAAGGTTTTTAAAAACGAATAATATTAACATTGAAAATTATTCTGTTTAAATACTAGCTGTCCTTTTAACCATCCTGTCGAAAATTATAACAAAACTGCAACAGCCGAACTCCAGCTAATGCTGAAAAGCTAAGATATAAATTTAATGGATTTAAAGGGCTCCTCCCCTCAAATCCACTTCAAAAATTAACTGGGAACAGAAACCATTCTTGGACTGGTCGGTGACAACCCTGATGTAATTGACGAAAATTGGTATTATAGTGTATAAAAATTCTACGATCATTTCAATAGCTAGTATATATTCGCTGAAAATATTTTAATATGAAATTCTAGTTATGAATTTGAAGTGGTTTACCTATTCTAAAAATATAAAGACATTTAAACATAATACTAATAGATAATTAACTAATTATTTACGATATATTAGAATAATCCAACAAAAATTATTCTGGACAAATTATATTTGAAAAGAAAAATATACGCCCTATACTGGGGTTTTGAACCCAGGACCTTTGACTTTCTATGTCAATCGCTCCTTCCAATCTCATGATGGAAGAGCATTGACATTGAACCCAAGGACATTTGACTTTCTATGTCACTGATGGAAGAGCATTGACATAGAAAGTCAAAGGTCCTGGGTTCAAACCCCAGTCCTAGGCCGTAACATTTGTTCTTTTCAAATATAATGTTGGTCTCATCATTAAGGTGTTTTAAAACCGAATAATATAACATTGAAAAATTATTCTGTTTAAATACTAGCTGTCCTTGTACCATCTGTCGAAATTAATAACAAAACTGACAGCCGAACTCCAGCTAATGCTGAAAAGCTAAGTAATAAATTTATGGATTTAAGGGGCCTCCCCTCAAATCCACTTCAAAAATTAACTGGGAACAGAAACCAGTCTTGGACTGGTCGGTGACAAACCCTGATGTAATTGAACGAAATTGGTAATTATAGTGTAATAAAAATCTCTACGTCATTTCAATAGCTAGTATATTCGCTGAAAATATTTTAATATGAAATTCTAGGTTATGAATTTGAAGTGGTTTACCTATTCTATAAATATAAAGACATTTAAACATAATACTAATAGATAATTAACTAATTATTTCCGATATATTAGAATAATCCAACAAAATTATTCTGGACAAATTATATTTGAAAAGAAAAATATACGCCTAGACTGGGGTTTGAACCCAGGACCTTGACTTTCTATGTCAATGCTCCTTCCAATCTCATGATGAGAAGAGCATTGACATTGACCCAGGACCTTTGACTTTCTATGTCATGATGGAAGAGCATATGACATAGAAAGTCAAAGGTCCTGGGTTCAAAACCCCAGTCTAGGCGTATATTTTTCTTTTCAAATAGTAATTGTCCATCAATAAATTAGGTTTTAAAAACGAATAATATGAACATTGAAAAATTATTCTGTTTAAATACTAGCTGTCCTTGTACCATCTGTCGAAATTATAATAACAAAACTGACAGCCGAACTCCAGCTAATGCTGAAAAGCTAATTATAAATTTATGGATTTAAGGGGCTCCCCTCAAATCCACTCCAAAAATTAACTGGGAAAAAGAAACCAGTCTTGGACTGGTCGGGTGACAAACCCCTGGCCTAATTGGACGAAAATTGGTATTATAGTGTATAAAAATTCTACGTCATTTCAATAGCTAGTATATTCGCTGAAAATATTTTAATATGAAAATTCTAGGTTATGAATTTGAAGTGGTTTACCTATTCTATAAATATAAAGACATTTAAACATAATACTCAATAGATAATTAACTAATTATTTACTATATATTAGAATAATCCAACAAAAATTATTCTGGACAATTATATTTGAAAAGAAAAATATACGCCTAGACTGGGGTTTGAACCCAGGACCCTTTGACTTTCTATGTCAATGCTCTTCAATCTCATGATGGAAGAGCATTGACATTGAAACCCAGGACCTTTGACTTTCTATGTCCATGATGGAAGAGCATTGACATAGAAAGTCAAAGGTCCTGGGTTCAAACCCAGTCTAGGCGTAATTTTTCTTTTCAAATATAATTTGTCCATCATTAAGGTGTTTTAAAAACGAATAATATTAACATTGAAAAATTATTCTGTTTAAATACTAGCTGTCCTTGTACCATCTGTCGAAATTATAACAAAACTGACAGCCGAACTCCAGCTAATGCTGAAAAGCTAAGTATAAATTTATGGATTTTAAGGGGCCTCCCCCTCAAATCCACTTCAAAATTAACTGGGAACAGAAACCAGTCTTGGACTGGTCGGTGACAAACCCTGAATGTAATTTGACGAAAATTGGTATTATAGTGTGATAAAAATTCTACGTCATTTCAATAGCTAGTATATTCGCTGAAAATATTTTAATATGAAATTCTAGGTTATGAATTTGAAGTGGTTTACCCTATTCTATAAATATAAAGACATTTAAACATAATACTAATAGATAAATTAACTAATTATTTAACGATATATTAGAATAATCCAACAAAAATTATTCTGGACAAATTATATTTGAAAAGAAAATATACGCCTAGACTGGGGTTTGAACCCAGGGACCTTTGACTTTCTATGTCAATGCTCTTCCATCTCATGATGGAAGAGCATTGGACATTGAACCAGGACCTTTGACTTTCTATGTCATGATGGAAGAGCATTGACATAGAAAGTCAAAGGTCCTGGGTTCAAACCCCAGTCCTAGGCGTATATTTTTCTTTTTCAAATATAATTTGTCCATCATTAAGGTGTTTAAAAACGAATAATATTAACATTGAAAACAATTATCTGTTTAAATACTAGCTGTCCTTTTACCATCTGTCGAAAATTATAACAAAAACTGACAGCCGAACTCCAGCTAATGCTGAAAAGCTAAGTATAAATTTATGGATTTAAGGGGCTCCCCTCAAATCCACTTCAAAAATTACAACTGGGAAAAGAAACCAGTCTTGGACTGGTCGGTGACCAAACCCTGGGCCTAATTGACGAAAATTGGTATTATAGTGTATAAAAATTCTACTGATCATTTCAATAGCTAGTATATTCGCTGAAAACTATTTTAATATGAATTCTAGGTTATGAATTTGAAGTGGTTTAACCTATTCTATAAATATAAAGACATTTAAACATAATACTAATAGATAATTAACTATTATTTACTATATATTAGAATAATCCAACAAAAATTATTCTGGACAAATTAATATTTGAAAAGAAAAATATACGCCTAGACTGGGGGTTTGAACCCAGGACCTTTGACTTTCTATGTCAATGCTCTTCCAATCTCATGATGGAAGAGCATTGACATTGAACCCAGGACCTTGACTTTCTATGTCATGATGGAAGAGCATTGACACATAGAAAGTCAAAGGTCCTGGGTTCAAACCCCAGTCTAGGCGTATATTTTTCTTTTCAAATATAATTTGTCCATCATTAAGGTGTTTAAAAAACGAATAATATTAACATTGAAAAAATTATTTCTGTTTAAATACTAGCTGTCCTTGTACCATCTGTCGAAAATATTAAACAAAACTGACAGCCGAACTCCCAGCTAATGCTGAAAAGCTAAGTATAAATTTATGGATTATAGGGGGCCCTCCCCTCAAATCCACTTCAAAATTAACTGGGAACAGAAACCAGTCTTGGACTGGGTCGGTGACAAACCCTGATGTAATTGACGAAAATTGGTATTATAGTGTATAAAAATTCTACGTCATTTCAATAGCTAGTATATTCGCTGAAAATATTTTAAATATGAAATTCTAGGTTATGAATTTGAAGTGGTTTACCCTATTCTATAAATATAAAGACCTTTAAACATAATACTAATAGAATATTAACTAATTATTTATACGATATATTAGAAATAATCCAACAAAAATTATTCTGGACAAATTATATTTGAAAAAAAAATATACGCCTAGACTGGGGTTTGAACCCAGGACCTTTGACTTTCTATGTCAATGCTCTTCCAATCTCATGATGGAAGAGCATTGACATTGAACCCAGGACCTTTGACTTTCTATGTCATGATGGAAGAGCATTGACATAAAAGTCAAAGGTCCTGGGTTCAAACCCCAGTCTAGGCGTATATTTTCTTTTCAAATAATTTGTCCATCATTTAAGGTGTTTAAAACACCGAATAATATTAACATTGAAAAATTATTCTGTTAAATACTAGCTGTCCTTGTACCATCTGTCCGAAAATTATAACAAAACTGACAGCCGAACTCCAGCTAATGCTGAAAAAGCTAAATATAAATTTTATGGATTAAAGGGGGCTCCCTCAAATCCACTTCAAAAATTAACTGGGAAAAGAAACCAGTCTTGGACTGGTCGGTGACAAACCCTGGCCTAATTGACGAAAATTGGTATTATAGTGTATAAAAAATTATCTACGTCATTCAATAGCTAGTATATTCGCTGAAAAAAATTTAATATGAAAATTCTAGGTTATGACTTTGAAGTGGTTTACACCTATTCTATAAATATAAAGACATTTAAACATAATCTAATAGATAATTAACTAATTATTTACTATATATTAGAATAATCACAACAAACATTATTCTGGACAAATTATATTTGAAAAGAAAAATATACGCCTAGACTGGGGTTTGAACCCAGGACCTTTGACTTTCTATGTCAATGCTCTTCCCAATCTCATGATGGAAGAGCATTGACATTGAACCCAGGACCTTTGACTTTCTATGTCATGATGGAAAGAGCATTGACATAGAAAGTCAAAGGTCCTGGGTTCAAACCCACAGTCTAGGCGTATATTTTTCTTTTCAAATATAATTTGTCCATCATTAAGGTGTTTAAAAAACGAATAATATTAACATTGAAAAATTATTACTGTTTAAATACTAGCTGTCCTTTACCATCTGTCGAAAATTATAACAAAACTGACAGCCGAACTCCAGCTAATGCTGAAAAGCTAAGTATAAATTTATGGGATTTAAGGGGCCCTCCCCTCAAATCCACTTCAAAATTACAACTGGGAACAGAAACCAGTCTTGACTGGTCGGTGACAAACCAGAGGCAATTGACGAAAATTGGTATTATAGTGTATAAAAATTCTACGTCATTTCAATAGCTAGTATATTCGCTGAAAATATTTTAATATGAAATTCTAGGTTATGAATTTGAAGTGGTTTACCTATTCTATAAATATAAAGACATTGAAACATAATACTAATAGATAATTAACTAATTATTTACGATATATTAGAATAATCTAAACCAAAATTATTCTGTTTAAATACTAGCTATCCTTGTACCATCTACCGTCGAAAATTATAACAAAACTGACGCTTAACTCCAGCGGAAATGAGCGTTCAGTGACATCTGTGGGGTCGAATCTTGGTAGTACTTTTACCTCTTACTAATAATCCAAATATCACTTTTATAAAAGATTTTACGCATCTCCATTAAAAATATTATTAATAATACACTGTATTAGTTGTGCAGTCTAACAGAGATGTTGAACTTTTACATTTGAATTGATTATGTATCTTCTTCCTTATATAACATAAGAAAATGGCGAACTCTTTCGGTCTGCTGATATAGATTCCGCCATATTCTCTTGTTTATTGACGAGCGTTTCTTTATATTTGACGCAAAACAAAACACTGAAACGATCATTTAATGGGGACACAGAGACTAAATAATATTAATAATGACCCTGCTAGGAAAAAAAGCATTATAAAAAGCATTTAATTACATTCATTCTCGATGACAAATATTTTAAAATGGATCATAGATTCACAAAAGAATAGGTTATATAATAGTTGCCATGAGGATAGATTTAACCTGAATGTAGTTTAAATATATTTTTAACAAACTTTCTTACATCATTTATAATGTACATACGATATAAAAAGTAATTACTTTATAAAATGTAATATTATTGCAACAAAAACATTCGGTAGCTTCGTAGTCCTGTGGTCAGAACTTCTGACTACAATTCGTAAGGTCCCCCGTTTTCGATTCCCCGATCAATCTAGGAGTAATTTTTTTTTCTCGTAAAAGGGCTT
>JASPKZ010007329.1:0-88109 GCA_030220185.1 Diploptera punctata | reverse complement strand
GAGAGGAGAAGAGAGGAAAAGAGAGAGAGAGAGAGAAAAAAAAAAAGAGAGAGAGAAGAGAGAAAGAGAAAAAGAGAGAAAGAGAGAGAGAGAAAGAAAGAGAGAGAGAGAGAGAGGAAAATCATGACAGCGGGATCGAACACGCGACCTCTTGCATGGGAAATATAAGTTCCTTCCACTAGACCACAACCATTCCCTGCTAGAAACTGTCTGTATGAAGCGATGCTATACACCAGGACATACTTGTATAATGACATTATATATTAACTTGTCTTCATTTAAATTAATCAGACGCATTTTACATTAGTAGTGGAAATAAACAATCTTGTTATGCCTTGTGTTTTTAAACAAAGTAACGAGATTTTGCAATCATTATTCGTCACATATTTATATATATATATATATATATATATATATATATATATATATATATATACATATAAAAATAAATTAATTAAAGGGAATAGCTCATATATATATATATATATATATATATATATGAGCTATTCCCTTTAATTAATGAATTTCCCTATATATACAAATTATAACGTAGCCTGGTAACGTGTAGGGATTATAAAAAATAACGACGTTATTAAAATAAATCCTGGCCAGGATCGAACCTGGGCCTGCGTCGTCGCAATAAAGCATCTTACCGACTGCTCTACTGAAGCGAACAGCACAAATACTGCATCAGAAATAAGCGCTAATTGCTATTGATTGGTTTAAGAGACCATTACTTGCTTTCAGTCATCTGATAACTCCCTTAACTTAGAAATTCAATTAATACATTTATTTGTTGAAGTTGTTTCAATAACGATTGGTATAAATCTATGATTGCTCCCTCATGCCGCCGGATGTGACCTCAAAGGAGACAGCACACTGTGACAACTTACTCGTGTGAATCGCTCTTCAAAAACTTTTAACTTTCCACCATCAAGTGTTGCGCCATCATCTTTTTCAAAGGCTGTACATGTGTTAATCATCCAGTCAGTGCAGAGGTGATATGTGGTCAGCATATCTGGTTCATCAGCCGTTATAGCTGGTTTTCTCAACGTGGAGCCCCTACTTGTTGTAGCTACCCAAATTCCTCTCGATGCTGGGTGCTATTTTAGAACACTATCACCAGTCACACTCCAACATAAATAAATACCCTGCATTTTAATGAATACAATTTAAAACTAACAACGTGTGGCGTGCAATGAGAAGTTAGAACAAGTGTATCTTGTGTTACATAAACATGCTGACAAACAAGTAACTCTGCGCGGAGTGTAAACACATAATGTTACGGTTGTTTTCTCTACGTCAGAGAACTGACACAGGTTAAAAAAAAAATTAAAATCATCCTACTCTACACTCAACATTTTCTAACTAAAAGAGACGCAACAATTGTATGAGTTAACTTCACTTTTTTCTGTTTATTTTCGTGAAACCGGAACGAGCCAACAAGCTTAATCCCTGGATGATGATGATGATGATGAAGATGATATTAAAAGTAATAAATAATAGTTTTAAAAAACTAAAACAACATGCTTTATTAGAAAACCGAACAAAAAAAAAAAGAAAAATAATTTTAATATTTCCAACGCGCTTGGGATAAAATTAAAGTGGTCAACAAAAAAATCATCTCCAACTCATATTGAATAAAACTAGAGTTATCAACAAAAAGAAAATAATTTTACCATCAAAAGCGTGGGGTGCTCTATATCAATTAATATAAAGTAAAGTGATCCCACAATATTTGATAATAAACAGATATTGGTAAAAGTAAAGTCTCTAAGGAAATGTAAAAATCATAAAAAGCACCCCACGCTTTTGATGGTAAAATTATTTTCTTTTTGTTGGTAACTCTAGTTTTATTCTATATGCGTTGGAGATGATTTTTTTTTGTTGACCACTTTAATTTTATCCCAAGCGTGTTGGAAATTTAAATTTTTTTTGTTCGGTTTTCTAATAAAGCGTGTTGTTTTAGTTTTTTTTAAACGATTATTTATTTTTTATTTTTTAGATTTAATATTTTACAAAATAAGATAAGAATGTAAATATCTTTAAATTCGATACTATTGTAGTATGTCTAAAAGTAATTCTCTTCTAAAAAAAAAAATCTTCCCACCCGGATTTGAACCAGCGACATATGGATTACTAAAATGATCTACCATTAGAGTTTACCGCTCTACCAACTGAGCTCTTACAACGATTGACTAAAAAGTCAACAAGCCCGCAACCTATTATACCAGTTATTATTTTTTTGATTTTCTGATGATTCTGGCCAGGATTTTAGAAACAAAATATTAAATTATTTATTGTCACGAGTTCCTTACAAGTATACAAAGTTTCAAGTCGATCCAATGTTTTTAAGTGGATGAAAATCGTGTTCAAAGATTCCGTTACATAGATACAGGTTCGTTACATAGACAGATACAGGTCAAGCTAATATAAAACGTGTAAAAATATATAATTTTACATTGTTATAACCTCAACAGTATAAAAAAAATTATGAACATAAAAAGTATAGAGTAATTCAAATGTCGAAATAAAATGTATTTAATTCATAAAACGTTTTAATACAAATATCACGAAAGAAACTGCGTAATTGAAGATGCGAACCTGCGATCTTCATTAACAGAAACAGTGACCGCGTGCTTTACCGCTGAGCTATCGGGACACGTAGAAGAGTCTTCAGTTCATGCCACATAACACAGTGGCTCAGGGACTGCACAATTATGACTAGTTTCCTAGTTTGAACCCAGCGCTGCGCCGAGTATGACTTAGAAGAAATGTGCGTTCAAGACATGACTCATTTCTTTTTGTCGAAGGGTGTACATTACAAACCATTCTACTGCGTTCTGTTATTTGTAACATATAACTTAGTTACTGTTTAGAAACTATTGTGAACAAAGTAAATTGTAGACTTAATGATAAGAAATAAAAAACTCTCTCTTCATTATTCGCAAGATCTAATTTCATTTTTTATTCCTTTAATAACAAGGTGAGTTTTTATTGACAACTGTAATTTAAGTTATATTTCCTTTTATCAGGAAAGTACATGCTGTAGTCAAATTGCACAAATTATTAAACATTAAGAATAAATTATTATTAAAGTAGGTTAAATTCCTGGATACAGTTGGAATTATAGAGCAATTATGGTGTTTCTGTAGTGAAATGTCACCATAAACTCACACACATGTATCAAACTGGTTACTACAGAATGAAGAGAATAGAGTTGGCTACAGATCGGAACGAATAGTGCACTTGAGTGAATGCAGCTACGGGATCAAATACAGTAGTTGCTGGCCTTAATATCCTCGCAAGAAGTACTTTCATTATTACAGGTAAAAATATTTATAAATTAACAATTTATTATTATTATTATTATTATTATTAACGTTAATATTACTATTATTAATATTATTATGTACACCGCTGTGGTCTCGAGGTAGCGTGCTGCCTTGTCACGCAGCCGGCCCGGCTTCGATCCCCGGTCGGGGCAATTTTTCAGGATGAGGTTTTTATAGGGGTTTTTCCTCACCTGTAAGACAAATGTCACGAAAACGTTAAGACCCAAACAGTCCCCGAAATCATATGGTCATCATCATCCTTATTGTTATCATCATCATCAGCCTTCGCCGGTGTGGAAAGCAACGGGAAACTACCACATATATAATTCCCTAGTAAAGCTGCAAAGCATAGCATGAAAATGCTATGACTGCAGTGAAGGACCTGCCTTTGGGCAGACTACTATGGATGGATGGAATATTATTATTACAACATTATTAATAGCAACATTAATGATATTATTATTATTGTTATTATCATTAATAATATTACTCTATCCTTTCTATCTTCGGGTTTTTGCAGCTGCTGCCATCTTCCCGCGCCAAACTTGCAAAGCCTACGACCTTGGGCATATCTTCAATGCTTAAACCTCTCGCTTGCATAGCTATCCTCATGCTTTCCTTCCATGTCAACTTTGGTCTTCCTTTTTTCTTCTCTCTGGTCGGTTGCCACTGATATAGTTGTCTTCCATTCATATAACATGTCCTAACCACTTTAAATCATTCTCTTCAATTCTTTCAATTATGTTTCCTTCTGCTTCCATTATGTTTTTAATTTATTTATTTCTGACACGTTCTAATTTTCACTTTCTGGCACTTCTGCGTAAATAGTCTATTTCTAGAGCTATTAGTATATTCTTATAGTACTTATCGATTGTCCATATCTCACTTCCATACATTGCAACAGATTCCACCAAACTTTCACCAATTTTTTTTGAGGATATACAGAGACTTAGATCTGCTGAAATGAGATATCTTCGGAGGACTGCAGGATACACACTACTAGATCACAAAAAAAAATGAAGACATCTTAGAAGAATTACACATGGAATCTTTAGAAAACAAAATTTCTGATTATAAGTCAAGATGGATACAACATGTTCATCGAATGGAAGATCACAGAATACCCAAACTAATGTTAAGATATCAACCTGCAGGAAGAACAAGACCAGGACGTCCACTCAAAAGACTTCTGGATGGTGTTTCTCTTGAGGCCGAAACAGGTCAACAAATGGCCTAAATTCGTGAATGTACTATGATGATGATGATGTATTGTCTTTGCCTATATCTTAAACGTTATCCATAATTATTCCCAAATATTTAGTTTGTTTCACTTGCTTTATTTGAAATCCTTCTTCCAGTGCTAAATTTTCTCTTTCGTTGCTATTAATTGCCAAATATTCTGTTTCTTTTTTGTAAAGTTACTGAGAGTCCCTTGATTCATATGTGTTTTTCAACCTTTTTGTCATGAATTACATATCAAATTGTCTTGCGCTAAAACCAGTTGATCATCAGATCATCAGCAAAAATCTGTTGCCTCTTAGGATACCCATACTTTTGCAGCTTTGTTTCCATTTCATTAATATAAATTCTAGATAAATATCAAATAAAATTGGTGATAGACTGTACCCTGTTTGAATCCCTTTGTAGTTTTTATAGGATTAGATATTATATTTTCTATTTTTAAAAAAAATCCGTGTCATCTTTATAAATTTGTTTAATAATTTGAATTAGTTTCTTATCGATATTGTATTTCTCTAAATCTTCTTCTTAATTATTATTATTATTATTATTATTATTATTAATAATTATTATTAATTATTTATTATTATTAATAATAATAATTAATTATTATTATTAATAATAATAATAATTAATCATCATCGTCCTCGTCGTCATCATCACCACCATTACCACCACCCGCCGTCGTCATCGCCATCATCATCATCATCATAATCATTACTATTATTATTACTATTATTATTATTATTATTACTATTATTATTATTATTACTGTTATTATTATTATTATTACTATTATTATTATTATTACTATTATTATTATTATTACTATTATTATTATTATTATTATTATTATTATCATCATTAATATTATTATTATTGTCCGGCGCGGTGGACTAGTGGTTATGCTCCTTGCCTCTGGTCCCGGGTTCAAACCTGGCCGGGGTCGATGGATTTTTTAGGACGGAAAATCCAAGGAGCAAGTCCTCCGGGAGGGACTTTAAGCCGTGGATCCCGAGTCTGAAGATTTTCAGGCTCGTAAAAAATCCTTAAGCCTGAATGAAAAGGCCTCTAAGCAAAATTTACCGAATTTTCCCGTCCTAGTACTACCTTGGTTTCTTAGATGTCAGTATGAGGCGGAACGCTGACCACGGACCGCTCAAATGACATCTATACGAAAACAAGTGTAACTAAATTACTATGGTTCAAATTCTTCCCTGTAGGAGGAGAGCGCCTAAATCTCTGTAAAGGAAAAACATGGGCTTACAAAAAAATTATATTATTATTATTACTATTATTATTACTACTCGTATTATTATTATTATTACTCTTATTATTATTATTATTATTATTATTATTATTATTATTATTATTATTATTATTATTATTATTATTATTATTATTATTATTATTATTTTTATTATTATTAATATATATTTTTTTTACCTATACAAAACTAACACTTTTGAAATTCATGTTAAAGCACCGTTGAGGTTATGTAATAAGATGTTAATTATGTAATTTTTTACCTGGTAAGTCAGTCGTCCTCAACTAAGTTGTTAAACTTCTTCAAGTGATTCTAATGTGGAGGCCTTTCGAAAACAATGTTTCATGTTCTGCGTTTTAACTGGGACTGTTGCAGTTAAAACGCAGAAGATGAAACATTTTTTCGAAAGGCCTCGACATTAGAGAATAACTTGAAGTTTAACAACTTAATTGAGGACGACCGACTTACCAGATAAAAAATTATATAATTAACATCTTATACAAAACTATTTTAAGTTTTTTACACGCTTTATATTAACTTGACCTGTATCTATCTATGTAACTGAATCTAACGCGATTTTCGCCCACTTAAAATCATTGGATCGACTTAAAACTTTGTATACTTGTAAAAGACCCGTGAAAATACAACAATTTCATATTTTGTTTCTAAAATCATGGCCAGAATCATCATAAAACAAAAAAAGTGTCTTTGTAGCTATATAATGGAATTTTTGAACAGGATTTTCGCCCACTTAGAAACATTGGATCGACTTGAAACTTTGTATACGTCTAAAGGACCCGTGACAACACAATAAGTTCATATTTATTTTCTAAAATCCTTGCCAGAATCATCAGAAAATAAAAAAATAAATAAAAACTGGTATAATAGATTGCGGACTTGTCGACTGTTTAGTCAATCGTAACAGCTCAGATGGTAGAACGGTGAACTCTAATGGTATATAATTTCAGTAATCCATAGGTCGCTGGTTCAAATCCGGCTGGGAGTATTTTTTAGAAGAGCATTACTTTTAGTTCATACTACAATAGTAACGGATTTAAAGATATTTACATTTTTATCTCATTCTGTAAAATATTAAAACAAAAAAATAAAAAATAAATAATAGTTTTAAAATACTAAAAAAACACGCTTTAATAGAAAACCGAACAAAAAAATTGACAAATAATTTTAATTCCCAACACGCTTGGGATAAGTAATTTTACCATCAAAAGCGTGGGGGGCTTTTTTTATGATTTTTACATTTTCTTCTTAGAGACTTTACTTTTACCAATATCTGTTTACTATAAAATATATTAATTGGTAAACAGCACCCCACGCTTTTGATGGGAAAATTATTTATCCCAAGCGTGTTGGAAATTAAAATTATTTTTGAATTTTTTAGTTCGGTTTTCTAATAAAGCGTGTTTTTTTAGTTTTTTAAAACTATTATTTATTTTTCTATATATACGTTAGTTTCAGAGTGCAGTACCAAAGTATATGTTTATTTTTGCATTTCTGTTATTGTGCGCTAAAGTAGAAAGTTAACAAAGTGCCTGTATTCTTATTTTACAAAACATTCTCCAATAAAAACATTTATTGATGTTCTGTGAATTAACAACTTAAAAAGAAAGTAGCTATTAACATTTTTATACATTATATTTCAATAATAACCATTCGTTTCATTTTTGTGTTTAAGGAATGTTCTATACTTTCAAAGTTTGATGGATTGTCATAGGAACACACAACAAATAATATCGTATTTCAGTTCACTCAAAACTATGTTTTTGCACTTAAACCGTTAGTCCACGGAACCGCTCAATTATAACATTCTAAAAGGTAAATACTGCTTACATTACACAGAATATCTGAGATCAATCAGATATCTGCAATTATCCATTTTGCAATTTCAAACCATTAAGTTGCTTATAATAACAGCAATAGTATTATTTACAAACTGCCTCATATAAACGTAATTACAGAGATCTTGTTGTTATCAAACAGACGTGCTGTGCAACACCAGGATACAGCGCATGCTCCACTCCTCTTCCTTACCGCATCATGTCATTTCATTCAGCTCATTTCATGTTAGGTGAACAGCAAACCACAAGGTCTTTAACATATGTGATTGTGGCGGTCACGCTCAGGTACTTCCTCATGACTCCGAGCCTGTGTCTCAACTTAGTGTAGAATAAGGCCTAAGAGAGGATTTAGTCCAAATAAATTGTGACATGAGTGGTGAGTGTGGAAGCAGGAACACTGTAGAGTCGAGACGGGTGACGCATTGAACAAAAATCAAGTTGGCTGTGTCTTAAAACACGAGAATGTGTTTACTTAATAATCTAATCTAAGAGATGTGTTACATTTTGAATAGCATATATATAAAACGCAATTTTATTTGACCGTGAAGAAGAACCAATTTCGTCTGCAAAGCTTATAACTAACTAACGCACTGGCACTATCGAACCCGTAGGTTCATGACCGCGCTTGACATACATTCCCTCTCCTGACAATCACACTACTTATCTCATGTCATGGTCAATGTTAATCTCCCACCTCATTCTTGATCTAACAACCGGATGTTTTCTCTCTAGTTTTCCTGCAAGAAGCTTCCATGTCCTGTCCATTGCAGTCTACGAGACTTAACTGTTCTTATTATATCTGGCCTCCTATACATATCTTGTAGCTCACTATTATATAGTTTTCTCCATCCACCTGTCTGTTTTTCGGTCCAAAATTTCACTTACAATTTTATTACATAGTCGTAATCTTTTCTCCTCCCTTAAAGTAAGTGGTCATGTTTCACATCCATATAATAGAACTGGGGGAATAACAGTTTTATGTTTTCAGTTTCATTTTTTACAGAAATTAGGACAAGAGTCCCTGTATGCATAATAGAATGCATTTTGAGAGTTGAACCAATAGCCTGTGTAATTTCTATGTGGATCTCATTTTTTATGATAATTGTCACTTGGTATTTGAATTCAGCCACTTCTTCAAAATTTGTTACATTTGTCATTAACTATCCATTTCAATTAGGGCCTATGTAATATGTGACCATAGAGTTAATTTTGTTGATATTTACTTTTAACCCAAAATTTCCAAATTTCTTAGTGTTAATTAATGGAACACATGTTTTGTCATTAACTTTTGTTTATTACGTTGCGAATTTATGGTGTTTCTTTGAATTAATTGGCCTCTGCTTACTTTAATTTAAGTCACTAGAACAAATGTAAACAAGTGGTCATTACACACTCGGTCCCATCAACGCGTCATCGCACTGTGTATTATTGACAAAACATGGCCCGCTCTATGTCACACACTGTATAACTCAACAATTGTTCAAAAACAAACTAACTTAAGCACCTCTACTGATAGTATTCTTTCAACAATTTAATAAAGATATAATTTATTTTATAAGCATTTAATTAAGATTCACAAATATGTGATATTGGTGTTTTAAATACTGTATAAACAACAAATTATTAGTTTATTATATCTCATTATTTTTATTATTTTGATGCACATTACATAGGAACTGACTACCGATCAATTCATGCTTGTGTACATTTTATTTTGATTATCATTAAACTTACTGTTTTAGATATTGCGTTAATGGCCACGTTGTAATTTAGTGTTTAATAACATGGTTAATTGTGACTGTCCTGGTGAGTGCAACGGGGTCTTAACTCCACCAGGATAATTTAATTAAATAAATAAATCATCACAGATGGGAAGACAGAAGTGCAGGAAATGAGAGGAGAAGAAAAGATTACGAGTGTTTGAGAATAAAGTTCATAGGAGAATGTGTGGGCCAAAGAAAGAAGAACTGACAGCTGAATGGAAATATACATAACAGCGAGCTATGTGATTGTTATGGCCGCGCGGAAATAAGCTCTCCACAATGTTATAACGAGACAAAGGTAATAATTATTTGAGTCACATAATAGAACGGAAAATAGTAACAAACAGAAAAATATGCGGAAGGACTTTGGATTGTGAGGAGCGCGAGACGAGGGATGTTTTTGGGAGACAAGAGGTATTTTAAAACAAACCCTTGAAAGAAAAGTTATGTTAAGATAAGATCAACACTAATGAAAAATACACTGTAGGGTGAGGGGTTGTGAAAGAACATTTCTCAGGTATTTTATGAGACAAGGGATTTTTTAAAATAACCAACGTTACTAGAGGGTAGAAGAAAGGCGGTCAGTCTGAGTAAGAGTCTGGTCGGAGCCCTCGGACAGCGAGGTCGCAAAGCAGGGCCAGCGCCCTGCTGGGCCCATTTCGTAATTATGTAAGTAGAAGTTTGTAATATAGTTTTTTAATTCTCTCGGGAATGTCCACAATTAAATTTTAATCACTCTTAATCAAATATTAACCTATTATTAAATGGTACTTCCAAGTTCTATCTTAAGTATTCTCACATGTAGCGTGATATATGTTCTCATAGATATATTAAAGTGTTTGGTAAACCGTGTAAATTACTTCTTTTATATCGTAAAAAGTGTGTAAATTCTTTCTAGAAGTCCTGTTCACACTTCCTATAATTACCTCGGCACGCTACCCCCCTTTCGTAATAATAATAAATAGATAAATAAAGAAAAAAAGAAATAAAGAAATAAATCGAGTCAGTACAACTGGTGCCTAGCGGTGTTATAATCAGGTTTAATAATATTCCTGATAGGATTACGAACCCATGTTAGACCGTATTTTGTAATATTTAAACGCCTCTGAAGGAACCTTTAACTTACTATAATAGAATCTTCTAAATATTCGATTTAAGTGACTGAATTATTAGAAGAAAATTTAACTTATTATTTTTGTAGGTGTTCTATTAAAAAATAATTTATTATTATAGTTGTTCTAATTCGCATTTGATTTACGCCTCTGAATGAACACTTAAATTACTACAATAGACTCTTCTAAATATTTATTTAAGTAACTGAATTATTTCTAAATTATTGAAGTAAAATTAATTTATTATTTTTGCAAGTGTTCTAATTATAAATAAAGTATTATTATAATCGTTCTAATTAAAATTTGATTTATTATTACAGATGTTCTAATTATTTTTTTCGTATTTTAGTAATGGTCTAATTGGTATTAACAACGTAAATAAATTCCAATCATTAATACAACAAATTATTTCTCCAAACTTCCAGTTGGAGTTGACATTATATATGTAATATTTTTTTATAGGAAATAGCAATCGCTAAATATCTTCCTTAATCTAGTATTTAATATATCGGCTAATTAAGCGAATAATCAATTAATAATTAATATTTCTTCACCTTCTCGTTCTCACAAGGAATGATATATTTAGGATACATACTTGTTTAAGAATCTCAACGTACGAGTAACAACCATGAATCACCCCTACAACTTTCACTAGCAGTCGAGAATTCGGAACCTAAACGTTACAAAATCAGGAATTTGTGTGGCTGATTTATTACTATTTTCCCCCTAATCTTATTTTACCGGAGAATAGGACTTCCACTGCGTGAATGTTTCCGGGGTAGCTGAATCGTTTAGCAAATGACCAAATAGTTTTTAAAATATCCATTACAAGATAGAACTTGGCAAACTTATCAAAATTGAAAAAATAATATCAGCTGTAACGTTTTAAATGCTTTTGAAGACTTTTTCTTTTCCATTTATTTTCAAGAAAGAGAGCTCATATGTATTGATTTAAGATAAGTATTTAATATATAGCTTTATAGGGAGTTATTAACATAACCTGAGCATGATTTATTTTCCTTTATTTTGTGTGATAATATGATTACGTGAAACTTTTGAGAGTGTACATGCGGTAGGATTTGGGAAAAGGTAATTATTCCCCTCCAGTGTTGAAGACCTAATGGAATAATAAATGCGAAATAATGAAATCACCCTCAAATATTCTTAGCGAGAGATGACCCTCAAAGACATTTAGGTCGCATACTGGCAATCAATTCATTTTCTGACATTGTTAACGATAAGGTATATAATTAAGAGATAAAATAATAATTCCCCAAGGCCCCTCTTTCAAAACGAAACGGATCATTCTTGTACACTTCAAAAAACAAACGAAAATACTTAAGTGGATTTTTTTCAGAAAGTGAATTAGATTATAGTTAGATACATAGACAGACAGATGGATAAGGTGAACATTTTTGTAACGCCTCGAACTCAGAACACAAATACCAGCACCAAAAATAATAGGGCAGAACAGATTTGACAATTTTAAATCAGAATAAGAAAACTGAAATTAACTGATTTTTTTACAACACAAATAAGTGCGCATGGTATACCAAGGGACCCAAGTTCGAACCTCGAGATATTACTTGGGCGAGCAGGACAAACAACTTATTTTCGCTTTCCACGACCGAGCTATAGACATGACTACCATAACATGTGGGATAAATTTAATACGTTATGGATTCAATTTTACTTTGGGTTAGGATATAAAAGTTAAGATAATACATTGTCGACACCTTCAGGGTTAAAATATAACTAAATTATTTTCAGAATGCATAATATGAACAAGACGATTATCAAAAAACGAAACTTAAACATGGCTTAGAACTACCTGTAATATTAATAACATAAAAATAATGCGAATTTTCAGCTGATCTAAGTTTTTATAAATATTTAGTAAGTAAATGAAGGCTCGTATATCTAGTATATAAGACTAAGATACAGGCACAAAATTGTTAAATTATTAGGCCTAAGGGGGACACGCCGTAGCGTAGTGGTTAAGGCACTGCGCTACAAGCCGGAAGGTCGAGGGTTCAAGTCCCGTTGGGGTCAGGATTTTTAAACTGACCCAAACATTCTGGCGGCACTATGGTCCTGGGGTCGACTCAGCCTCTAACGAAAATGAGTACTAGACGCTTTATCTGGGGTAAAGGCGGCCGTCACGCAGGGCTGACAACCCGGCTGACATAAAGTTCCGATTGTCTAGAAAAAGTGGGAGCCTTAACCTCCTACTACCCCAAGGGCCTCCTGAGGCCTGTTGTGGGATCACTTTTATTAGGCCTAAGTCAATTTCCTATTTTTTTGGACAGATGGTATGCTTTTATATAGGCCACCGCGTAAATAGATCGATAAGTGAACGTCAATACAATTATGTCAGCTACGCTTGTTTAACTAGATTAATTAACTAATGATGATCAAATCCTAATGCTAATATTAACGATAATAACTATAGTAATAATAATAATAATACCAATAATAATAATGATAATAATACAAAGAAGAATGATAATAATGAAAATAGGCCCTAATGCAAATTTCTTTAAGTTAACGTCGATACCAATTATGTCATCTATGCTTGTTTAACTAGATTAATCAATTAATGATTACCATATACTAACGCTAATATTAACGAAAATGACTATAATAATAAAAAATAGTAAGAAGAAGATTGATAATAATGAGAAAAATAATGTTAATTTACAACTTTAGTAATGTTGACTACAGAATACCTCATGGAGTAACCAGACAAATTTAGAGCGATACATAAGGGATAAAGCAATTTAAATAAAGACTGAATAAATAATTTGAATAAACTAGACAGATGATAAGGAATAACAATAATACTAATAATAATACGAAGAAAGATAATGAAAAAAATGCTAATCACGTTAAAGCCTTAGAAATGTTGAATAGGGAACACTTGACTAGAGTAACCTTACTAATTTAGAGCGATAAAAAAACTAATAAAGTAAGTTACATACTGAATAAACGAACCGATGATAAGGACCTTACAGTATATGGTTCAACCTTTATCTTTAGTAAAAAGTACTAATAATAGCAATAATAATAATCTGAATAAACATAATAATCATAATGGAATAATATTAGACGAAACTTATCCGTAATAATAATAATCATCAGAAATGCTTAGGCCCGGCTGTGCGGCGCATGTAACCCTAGAAAAAGATATGTAATATTAATAATCATATCATCATCATCATCATCCATGCAAGTATTAGGCGTGAGGCCTGTTATGGTCAAAAAGAGGAAATTTCCATCCAGCGCTTTTTGGACGTCACAGGGATCTTTTGACCTGGGGGCAGTAGCCAAGTATGAGTTTTGGAATTCTATGAGACGGCATTCGTTGAAGATGGGCTTTCCAGTTCTTCTGGTAGTTTTTTTATAGGGCGAAGAATGAGTTCTACATCCAACTCTTCCATAATTCCCTCATTTCTTTTATGGTCCCTCTTTGTGTAACCTGCTGTACGGCGCGTAAATTGCATCTCATTTGCTGTTATTCGGCTTTCATCTCTTCTTCGTATTGTCCATGCTTCACTACCATATCTTAATACTGGTCTTGCGAGAACCTTATAAAGCCGTAATCTTGTGATCTTCTGTACTAAAGATGGTTTCATTACACTGTTAATTATCCCCGTTGTTTTTTTGTAAATTTATAATTTTATTTGATATATCAGCTTCAGCATGAAATGTTAAATTACAACCCAAATAATTAAATTTGTTTACTCGTTCTAAAATTTCATCATCAAAAAAAATGCTAGGTATAGGGTATTTCCCACAAAAAGCCATCACTTTAGTTTTCTTTGTATTGATTTCCATATTGCACCGTTTTGCAATTATATTAAAATTGTGTATAGAATACTGTAAATCTGTTGGAGCCAATAGTATCAAGTCATCTGCAAAAGGTAAAAAGTCTATTTTATGATTTCTCTTAAATTGGATAGAACCGTGTCTAATCTTGGATTATTCTGTCCATGTATATAATAAAGAGCAAGGGCGGGAGGCCACATCTTTGTCTTACGCTCCTATTAATTTCGGTCCATTCTGTTTGTATACTATTGATTCGAACTGAAATCAAATTTGTTTTATAGATATTGTATAAATTTCACATCGCTAATATTAACAGTAATAATAACAAAAATAATAATAATAATAATAATGATAATGATAATGATAATAATAATAGTAATAATAATGACGATAAAAATAATAATGATAATATAAATAAAAATAATAATAATAATGTCAATACTAATAAAATAATAACAATGATAAGATAAAATCAACATGTGAGAATACCTCCAAAAATAAACATCATAAGAATGACTACAGTATTATAAGATTAAACAAAGATATTATCCCTAGATGGTAAAGCTGTCACATGGGAATGTAGGCCTATAACTGCTCCGATATCCAGAACATTTTCTTTTTTGTGGCCAATTGGTAAACCAAAATTGGCAGGTTGTAGGATAATCCACGAAAGATATAATTAGTGATCAGCTAAATTGTTGACTTAATAACCATAGAATAAGTAATGTGCCAGTTTACGGGAAAGCTAACCAACATAATGGGGGAATGGAGGAAGCTGCATACCAGCACAACATTTTCACACACATTAGGAAGAAATAACGAAGCTTATAGTGATAGTTATGATGCGCGAAGAGTGAATGAAAGAACGACATGGGGACTTAGTGCATACGGAGAGGGAGGTACTTAAGTGCATACGGAGAGGAAGGTACTTAAATAGCAGACCAAGGGTAAGTGAGGATATGTATTACCGTATTTTCAAAATTAAATGAGTACAGGAGTGATCATGAAATATCGGAGTACCTAAATTATTCTTCCAACTTAGAATTCTGAGACTTAAAAGACAAGACTATAGTAAGGTGTTCTTAAAGAGGATCTAGTTGGGATATAAAACATTTCCAATGGGAAAGTAAAGGGTACCCTCAATAAAATTGAATGAAAGCTACGCCACAATTTTCTATCTCCTACTGATTGTAGCCTTTCCCTGAGATGTATCGAGGACGAAACGGAAGGGGAGGTCTGATGCTTCGATCTCTCGCTTCGTATGTCTTCAAAACATACCGTTGAAGTTAGAACCAGCTGGATTAAACACCCACGCACATAAAACTGAATTTACGTATGTTTTTTTAAACATTTCTAGATCGGTTTTAAGACACCTTTTACATGGGCCCACACCTAACACAGGACACAAAACATTAAGTAACGTGAGGACATGGGATAGATTCTTACATAAATGGGAACACACAGGAGCAATCCGGAAGTAAAACAGGGAAGCGTGTTAGGAAGGTGTTAGGCCCCTTTGAGGAGATTGGAACCCCTTTCTTCCACTCTCGCGGTTGTGGCTGGACACGTTCGGGCCCCCCGGATGGGAAAAGATTCCAGTCTTGCGTCATTGAGGAGTTGATGGACCATATAACTAGCTTGCCCAAGTAATTCCACATGAAATAAATATAGAACCCAGGTTAGATATGGGACCAGGGAAAGAAGCTATATATATGTATATATTGTCAGAACTCTCACACCTCTGTTTTACCAGCATGAAGGTCGTTGTATACAGATAGGACCTCAATCTAACATAAACGAAACTCGCCCATATTGTTTAGTAGATATAGCAACACTAGGGACGACGTCCAAATAATCCAGAAAGGCAGATTATTAGGAATCGGCGAAACTGTATGTGAGAGGAGCATGCAAGTAGAAGGTGGACAGAATGAAGAGAGCCAACCACAGTCGGGACGGGAAAGCACACTTGATAGGAAGTGAAGCCCCTATTGGTCCTCAGGGCTCTGGCTCGATGATTTCGGCAACTCGTTTAAAGGTAGGAAAGGAACAGAATCGATGAGGGACAAGGCAGATCCGAGAGCCAACCACAGACGGGACGGGAAAGCACACTTGATAGGAAGTGAAGCCCCCAGTTGGTCCTCAAGGCTCTGGCTCGTGGACGGTCTGAGGCCACCCCTAAGAGAAATGAAATAAGAAAAAACCACCGGTGGATCAAGGGAATAATGAAATAGGAGAAATAAATGAAAATTCGGAATTAAATAGAAGGAAAACTAGTGTTGCTAAAATCTCAAAATCATGATAGGAAACAGGGAAGACATTATACCTTTAGGCCGCGCCTGGCATGCATTAGAGCCACTGGGAATCCCTTCCTTAGGCCGTGCCTTTTGTATGCTAGAGCCACTGAGGTATGAATGTGTAGTCAACGTGAACATAAGAGAAATAGGGATAAAGTAGGAAGTGTGGGAGTCGGGAGGTGAGGCACCCTCAGAAGGAAATGATCCGGAGGCACAGACCTCCCTCTGGTGATCCAGAGGCACTGACTCACTAACCTCACTGGCTTGCCGCGCAAAATAGAGAATCAAGACCACTCTGGAAGCGGTAGACAGGAGACGAACCACCATTGGAAATGGCGGGGGACAACCCTTTTCCCTGCCTTGAGGCCGTCGCTCGAAGAAATTTGGGCCATCAAGGTCAGCGTTAAGCCCCAAACCAGGACCAATGAGGCCGCGTTCGTTGAGATTACCGGCTTGCCAGAGATATTAGAGTAGGGAAGGAGGCAGACTGGAATCGAGCCACCATTGAAAAAGTCAAAGATAACCCTTTCCTGCCCTTGAGGCCGTCGCTCGAAGAAATTTGAGCCACCAAGATCAGTGTAAGGTCTGAGACGACGTCAATGAAGCCGTTGCTCGAGGGAGGGTCTAGGGCCTTAATGGAAAACAAGGAAACCCCGGGGTAAAAACAAGTACAAAGGTAAATGGGAAAATGAGAAAACGAGGAAACATAGAATTAAATGGGAAAACAGGAAAATAGTGGGATAGACTAACAGGAAATTTGGGAACAGTAGGCGAGTAGTTAGGCAGAGAACCAGAGGACGAGTAAGAAGCTTCTAAGTTGGAACAAACTCCGATATAGTATATGAGCGAAAGAAATGGATTCAGTGGAAAATAACCCGAGATTCTCATAAGTAAGGACTAATATGATGACTATTTGTGAATTAGATAAGCGAAGCGGTAAATAATAGAGAGAGAGAAAAAAAGAAAAAATCAGCAATGAATTGACATGCCACTACATCCACTTCTCGGATAAAGCCCTTTTTGGTAAATTGTGGAAAAAAATTAATAATATCGGAATATTCAGATTGATTGGTAGACGCAACTCGTATCGAACCCTAGACAGCAGACTCTCAAGACCGCGACATGAAGTTGTAAGGCAAAGAGTTAGCTAAAAGCATGAGTTTTACAGCTGTAAATGCGATAAACAAGGGCGGAAACTTGCAAACAGGAATTTGAATACTTATATTAGCCTAATTATCCAGATAGAATTTCAGAGTAATTGAAAAAAAAAGTATGAATTTTTGTGAAATTTCAATGAAGTAAGATTCGTTTAAGTGACATTTAAAGTAATTTTTATATGTGTTCAGTATTTTGAGAAGTACAGACGAGCGTATTTCTCCTATACTACCCCTAAGAAGCATAACGAAATTGTTTAAACGGGGGAAAGCAGAAATATATAATAAAATCGGAACTTCCCACGATTAAAGATTCTAAACCCTTATGTGCAGAACCTGAAAACAAAGTGAAAGTCAAGAAACTCGAAATTCTGTCAGGAACGTTGAAACCAGACCCACTCAAAGTCACTGTTTAATTTTTCTTGTTTACGAATGTCTAAGTTGTTAGCACACGAGCCCTACGGTCAGAAAGAAGCTGCCTCTACCCAAAAAAAAAAAAAATGGGACTAACACTTTACTAAAAGGAATGGAAAACAGAAGTAAAAAAAAAGTAAGTTGTGAATATACATATAAAGGGACACCCATTTCCATAAACTGACCTCCTATTATAGATAGCTCAGAATTCCAGGCAAATAGCTGGATGAAAAGTTGATAATATGATAATGATTGCTCAGGTTTTAGAGGATTTGTTTTATTTATTTTTTTTTTTGGATTCCCAAAACTTAAGAAATTGAAATAATTTTTTTAGTGCATGTTAAAGATTTACGTATATGGCCGGGTCTGGATAAGTATATCTGACTTGAGCGGAAAGAACATTCCTGAGAGAAATTCTATAAAAACAAACTCTACTTACAAGGTAAAGTAAAGTAAAATATCTATAAAGAAAATTAGAAGGCATTTAGGATAAGACAACAGGGATGACTTAGGAGCAACGATTCACCAACAACATTAGATAATACTTAAACAATTGAGGAAAAGACAACAGTGGATGACTTAGGAGCAACGATTCACCAACAACATTAGTTAATACTCAACCAATTGAGGAAAATACAATAGGGGATGACTCAAGAGCAACGATTCACCAGCAACGTTTGATACTACTCCGCCATTGGGACATGAATCTGAGCCTCGAGGAGACTTCATATTCATACCATACGCTATTACATCAAGGTCTCAACAGAACATGGAAGGATTTCGACTGAACGCACTTCAGTGTAAAGAGAACGAAAAACGCTGCATCTATGCACCTGATTCTGCTGCTGAAGGAGCCGTCGTACTGCCCTTGAGCCTTCCGATCAAACCAATCTATTTAAGTCCTGTCATACTCTTATTTTTCCTGTGATCAACAACGGATTGAGCAACAATATGTCCTATTAAACCATCCTCAAGATTCCTTCGCACCTATCAAAGCTGTTCGACAGGGTTATGCCCTAATCCTATAAACAACAACAAGGCTACAGAAGAGTTCAAATAAACACCTTTGCAATACGCTAGACAGAGAGAAGGCCGCAAATATGGTCTTTCTAATGTATAACAGAATCGAACCGCCATCGTTTCAGCAGCACTTTGGAATCGACCTACCACCGCTCCACTTGCAGCACGTAGGACACACTCGCCCATCACAACATGAACTGTGAAGAATTGGAAAGCAAAAGTGAAGTAGTCGGTGAAAAGTGCGGGTGTACTCTCCTACGAATTCAAATTCGAACTATCGGCACTCCAGCTGCCGAAAAATAAAATACACTCGCCATGATAACCATGAACTGTGAACCAATTTAAAAACAAAGCAACTAATAGGTGAAAAAGAGTTGTTCTCCCCTACAAATTTCTTTTTAATAGATACGGTGTTTTAAATTGTCTACATTTTAATCAGATCTTATTCCTCTTTTGCCCCAAAGAGATATTAGTGATAAGAGCAATGATAAGTGAATACGTTAAATAATCAAGATTAGAACATTTTACAAAAAGAAAACAAATGAACTTTAGAAGTTAAGATTATGCCTAGGTTAAGACACGCTGTTGGGAAAACATTCAATAACATGCTCCCTGCGATTGTACCACAGACACAGGAAACGATGTTTCTCTCTAAAGATTAATAAAGGAATTATAACTCAAGTGATAAATGTCTGCTACAATTTTGATAGAGCATTGTATGAAAATTCGTAGAGCAAGTTATGGAATGGATGCCAACAGTTGCCTGTTTTTACAACAAAGGAACCAATTTTCACATACGAAAGCATAAGTAAGCAAGTAAATAAAAAAATACTAACTATGCGTAAGGCGGTAACTTGAAATGAAAACATGATTTCGGAAACAGGATCTTGCTTACACGAAAGGCTTAAAATATGAAACTTGGTTCCCTCCACATGTATGTATACACAATTACAGGGGTAAATATCTGAGATTAGTCAACATTTTTTATAGAATCAACAGGAAAATAGGAACTATATATGACTTGGAAGCATCAATTACAAACCAACAAAAGACTTGACCTCCTTTAGAGACAATAGGTAATAATAAATTCTCTAATCTAATGGTACAAATATTAATACTGATAATGATAACTATTTTACATACCTGGCATATTGAACTCACTTTTCATAAAAATATCTACTGTATGGGTTTTCATCCCCACAGTAGATTTTGGGGAGGGGAGAATGTTATAACGAGACAAAGGTAATAATTATTTGAGTCACATAATAGAACGGAAAATAGTAACAAACAGATAAATATGCTGAAGGAATTTGGATTGTGAGGAGCGCGAGACGAGGGATGTTTTTGGGAGACAAGAGGTATTTTAAAACAAACCCTTGAAAGAAAAGTTATGTTAAGATAAGATCAACACTAATGAAAAATACACTGTAGGGTGAGGGGTTGTGAAAGAACATTTCTCAGGTATTTTTATGAGACAATGGATTTTTTAAAATAACCAACGTTACTAGAGGGTAGAAGAAAGGCGGAGTCTGAGTAAGAGTCAGGTCGGAGCCCTCGAACAGCGAGGTCGCAAAGCAGGGCCAGCGCCCTACTGGGCCCATTTCGTAATTATGTAAGTAGAAGTTTGTAATATAGTTTTTTAATTCTCTCGGGAATGTCCACAATTAAATTTTAATCACTCTTAATCAAATATTAACCTATTATTAAATGGTACTTCCAAGTTCTATCTTAAGTATTCTCACATGTAGCGTGATATATGTTCTCATAGATATATTAATGTGTTTGGTAAACCGTGTAAATGACTTCTTTTATATCGTAAAAAGTGTGTAAATTCTCTCTAGAAGTCCTGTTCACACTTCCTATAATTTCCTCGGCACGCTACCCCCTTTCGTAATAATAATAAATAGATAAACAAAGAAAAAAGAAATAAAGAAATAAATCGAGTCAGTACAGGCCACGTTGTAATTTAGTGTTTAATAACAGAGTTAATTGTGACTGTCCTGGTGAGTGCAACGGGGTCTTAACTCCACCAGGATAAATAAATTAAATAAATAAATCATCACAGATGGGAAGACAGAAGTGCAGGAAATGAGAGGAGAAGAAAAGATTACGAGTGTTTGAGAATAAAGTTCATAGGAGAATGTGTGGGCCAAAGAAAGAAGAACTGACAGCTGAATGGAAATATACATAACAGCGAGCTATGTGATTGTTATGGCCGCGCGGAAATAAGCTCTCCACAATTCCCTATTGTGATCTAATCCCCTATATAATTTACCTCCCTCATATCATCGTTAATGTCGTTCTTAGTCTACCTACTGGCTGTTTTCCTATAGGAGATTCCATGCCCCTTTTTACTTCCCATTTGTGCCACATGTCCACATCACCGCAATCTTCGAGACTTAGGCCTATATCTGCCTTCCTATAGACATCATATAGCCTACACTTCTGCATTCACTTGTCTATTCTTGTTTATTAGGCCCTTTTTTCTCAAATATTCATAATTTTTTCTTAAAGTAAGAGTTCATATTTCGCATTCATACAATATAACTGGAAGAAGAAAATTATATATATTTTAATTTATCGTTTTTTGAAAGAAGTTGGGACGACAAGAGTCCCTGCATGAATTTCCAGAATTGATGCTATGTTCAATCTGTTTCTGCACCTCGTTCCTGTTTGTAATATTATTGTTCCTAGCTACCCCTGAATTCAGCCACTTCTTCAGAATATCCTAATTTTCATTCGCCCTCAATTTTCACTACAGCCTGTAATGCATTTCTACGTGTAAACCTATATTTAGTTTTAATGATGTTTACTTCAAGTCTCGATTTCTTATCGTTACTCCATAGAATCTCTCACATACTACGTCATCATACCAACAGCTTGTTTCAATATAAATAAAACTTGCTTTTGTTTTAGATGTGTCTCTGCTCAGCTGGTCAGTGAAGGGAGATGTGATGAATAAACATAAATGCAATTCCTCCATACGGTTACAAATGTAAACAAAACACAACGAAACTCTGTTATTTAGCATCGTAGATTTTATATTTTTGTTATCTCTGATCGAGTCGCATTACCTCTTCCCACGCGCTACGCATACAGTTACTGTTTACCTATCCAAGTTCTTTAAGGATGTCAAAAGTTTTGTTTGAAAAGTGTAATTGAGCACAACAGTGAACTAACAAGAAGTTTAGATCTCGTTTCGTTTGTTTGTTTCAGGAAGTTTCAAATTGTCTCTATATTCTTACGTATTTTGTCGTCATTTAGTGTTTAAATGTTCTCTTTATAGTACACACTTTACATAAATCTTATCTTGAAATTACAAAAAGGCATATACCGTTATCAAAAATATGGATGGAATTTTATAAAAAGTAAATGGACAGTTGCTGTAAAATGAAGAAAACTTTGAATAAGTGTAATAACCAAGAACAATAATTACAAAAAGGAATGAGGAGCACAAATAAATTAAACACAGGTTCAATTGTGGAAATGAATTATATTTTGAATTTGATGAAGTCTTGTCGTCCCAACTTCTCTCGAAAAATACATAAAACTGTTATTCTCCCAGTTGGACTTTTACTTTAAGAGACGAGAAAAGGTAATGGGTATTTGACATTAAAGTTCTTACGACAAATTTGCACTAAAGAGAGATGAACAGACAGGCGAATAGAGAAGACTGCTATTGATCCATACTACAGCGTGCGCAATAATTCTTGAATTAAACAAATAAAGCCAACTATAGTAAACGTGCTGTATTCATTGCCCGTGTACCTACATTATAGACCTATGTTTCTTATTTATTACTCAAATAAATAGGCTTAAAATTGTAAATCCTGAATCCAATCTAACTTCTGAAATATCCAAATAAAGCAAATATAAAAGTGTATGAAATGTCTTATGTAAATGAATAGATTTTAAAATTTTCTTTCGATTGACGTCAAATCAATTCTACAAAAAGGTTAAATAATCTGCGTGTTTGTTTGAAAAACTATGTTAACCACACGGTTAGCTGCTTGACCAAGTTTTTGAAACAGAAATTCAATTCAGTTGATGACGGCTGATGTGCTTATTTGAATATTTTAAATTAAAATATCTTATGTATTTTTACATTATTTACATGACACATGGTCATTTCTATTGTAGCTGTATATTTATAATGAAAATGTGGTCTCCGGTAGTGTCGCTGCGGAGCAGGGTTCGATCCCCTGTCGGGACAAGAATCCAGGGTAATTGTTTGTTCAGGATATCAGGAAACTTTAAGGCACAAACAGTTCCTGAACATCGTCTGATAATTATCATATTCACCACGTTTAGTGTGAAAGTGTGTGTGTGTTGTCTCGGATCCCTTATTGAGAGAGGTCCTCGTGTGTGTGCCCCGTCTGGTCGTGCGCCTACAAGGAGACAGGTTAAAACTAAGCTGTGTTAAATGTAATACAACTAATAATGGACAAAATGATTATAAAAAAGAATAGGACGAGTTATTTTTATAATTAAGGTTAAAACTGAAGTTTAGAGCATTTTGAAAATATATTTAAATGTAACACAGTTCACAAAAGGCAGACCTGGGTGAGAACAGTTCCACTTATTCTTCACATGAACATAAATACAAATAAACAGTATATCATTTTTTTATTTTCCCAATAGGACGTAATTATCATCCTTATGCAGGCACAACAAAGGTAATTTCACAGACTGTAATTTACTGAGCAGGTCTATAAACTCATTATTTAATCGATTCTGAGATGAACGGAAGATCTTTTACACGTCAACAATTCAGCTGTGAACCTAACTTGTTGACAGTGTTGTAAGTAAATGTACCAACTTAGGCAACGTAAAAAAATATGATATATAAATAATTTTAGAAGGTAAAATATGCCACACTTAATGAAATGGAGAAGGACCGATATTTAGAAATGTAATTGTCACTGGAAGCTTGGACGATAAGCCTAGATAAAATAAACATTGTTAGAATCAACATACAAAAGCACTCGCCGAACTCCTTTCATCATGTTACTAGTTGTTGTGCTGGTTATATGAGTGAACAACAGTAATGGATAACCAAGTGTTACTATTCTCAATAGAAAACATCACCTTTCTTTTTGGAATTCGTTATACGTATTCAGAACTTGTTTTATTCTTTTTCCATGGTGCGATAGGCCTTGAAGGCCCTTGGCGTACTAGTCAGCTGACGGCCTCACATCCAAACTTGTAAATCGCAGAAGTAGGCGAACATGCAGTCAGTGTGTGGGTGACATGTGGTCAGCATGTCGGGTCCCACAGCCGTTATAACTGGATTTCTCAACGTACAGATGTTACTTAATGCCTCACGATGCTGAGTGCACCGGTCCCATATTGGCCGAAATTCCATGACAAAATGTCTTACCCATCGGGGACTCGAACCAGCCAAGTCCCTGGCTATTCACCAGGGCATCGTACCTTAAACCGCTCGGCGGGGCTGTTTACTTGTGTTGAAGCATCTGATAATGGACACTAGTGGGGTCTATAAGGGGCGAGAGTCAAGAATATCCTCAATAAAAATTCTAATAAAATGTTTCTCTATAATACACAACAAGTGTGAAGCTAAAATTATTACGCTCAATGTGGGCCTATTTTAAATACAAATATAACCTAAAATAAACTAAGCAAATGCAATTTCCAAGCGCAGTTGCTCCAAACACAAGGTAGTCATTACGCCAATTGGTAAGTTATGGGAACATTCGGACTGTAACCTATAATTCAAGCATCAAATCTACGTAATTTAACAATTTATCCTTTAAAAGGACGTAAAGCTATAATCTATATATTTGTTTATCTGGTTGAACGAGCCTCGTACCTCTTCCGATTTTAATGTAAACAAACCTGATGTATGACTGCATTTCCATCCGTCGAACAATGGTTTTAACTTTAAGCATGTGTTTAATTAAATGAGAAAACAGTAACATTAATGTACACTACAGTTTATCAGATAATCTGGTGCCCCTTAAGGATAAGTTTACAATTCTGTTTGAAAGATGAGTAATGCAAGTTTTCATGGTACATACAGAGATTTTTAAAATAAATTTAGATGTTCCTTCAACTTAAGGGATTTATCGCATTTTTTAAAAATAAACACGTGTGTATTTTCCTCAGGTAATCATTCATATACTACAATTTTAAATTGGCGCTTTTCTTTCTTTCTGCTTTTATTATTTCAATTCGTGCAGTTGGATTCCTGGCATAGAATCGCCTAATGATTCTCAGAATGGGGCCATTTTCATGAAACTAATTAGAGGCGATCGTTGGTTTGATAATGATACTGGACATTAAAAATAATGATACTTCCATTTTCCTAACTTAATAATTTACTTAACTGAAAGATGCACCAGACAAAAAGAATAAAATTGAGGTTAGGGGGAGTTACTTCTTACAGAAAGACTCGGACACTTGGAAGTCAAAAACAAACTGGGAAGTAATGTTAGTTAAACAAGTCTGTAATTATAATACATAAACAATATTTAGTTAAAACTTTCATCAGGATATATTCGGCTCAACTGCACTTCTACTATCTCAAAATTTTTCTGTTATATTGTTGTAAACTATAGCTTTTGTGCTGTACTTACCATCATTTTCTAATATTTTAAAACGTATTAAAACAATTTTTATAACATTATTAGACAATTTTAAAGTATTTATTTAAATACGCAAATCGCAATATTATGAGACTGTTAGACTGTTGACGCTGCTATTTTCTCCACAGAGTATATTACTTAGTCTATGATTTTTCTATCGCTGTTTTGGGTTATCGCTGGATGGATCAGCGTTAGGGAGTGATAAGTAAGTGCACACCCATTTTTAATAAACGTTTGGTAACTCACTATGATGTTTGTGGGTTATCATTCAATGATAACGTTATCGCTGCTACTTCTAACTGCTACCGTGTATTCGCAGTTCTTTGCAGTTTTGAGATAGTATAAGTGCAGTTTTTCAGATATATTCTAGGGAAGTCCCGCGCCGTTAAGGCAAGATGCCTTGATACAGAGTCACGGGGCTAGCGCTGGTTCGGGTACCCATGGGAGGAGACATTTTGTCATGGAATTTCGATCGGTATGGGACTGGTGACCACCCAGCATCGTGAGGAATTTGGGTAGCTATAATAAGTAGCACCTTTGTGTTGAAAAAAAAATATAAAGGCTGTGCGGCCCTACATGCCCAGCAGTTTTAACCTCTACACCAGGCTCGATTATTGTGATTAACACAGCTTGATGTGAGGCCAGCAGCCGGTTGGTAGACTAAGGGCCTGAATTGAAAGCCTACAGTAAAGAAGGCATATAACTCAATAAGCTTTTAGTATATGTTGATCCTATAGGCGATAGCGAGGCCAATGCACTGAGTAACATCAATATATGGTCACACGTAGAACTACATATACTGGAAATGGAGAGTAATAACAAATTGTGGAGATTCTGAAGTACTGACTGAATTCAAAATTTCTAGGAACAATAATAATTACAAATACATAAATAATGGAAAAACTGCACACAAACAAGCGTGAAATATTTTCAAAGTCCTATAGAGCAACAGTGCGCATGCGCCACAGTTCATAGAGCCAGAGATAACCCACAATCGAACCACATATCGATTATCATTCTCGATTACTATCAGTCGGTATGAAATTTAAATGACCAATATTTGCAATAAATCCCCAAATCTATGTTAAAAAATATATTAATAATATTAAAATTACCAAACGTTTAAAAAAATGGTGTACACTTATTATCACTCCCTAACGCTGATCCAACCAGCGATAGAAAAATCATAGACTAAGTAATATACTCTGTGGAGAAAATAGCAGTTAGCATCACAATATTGTCTAACAGTGTCATAATACTGTGATTTGCGTATTTAAATAAATACTTCAAAATTTCTAATGGTCTTATAAAAATTGTATGAAAAAGTTTAAAATATTATATAATTTAGTAAATACAGAAGAAGAGCTATATTTTACAACCATATAACTGAAACATCAAACGCTAGTAGAAGTGAAGTTGAGCCCAAATAACTACAAACAGGAATGAGATGCACTAAGAAATTAAACATAAGCATGTTATTACGCATTGCTAGAACTCTTGTCATTCCATCCTCTATAAAAAAACATAAAAACATATGAAACGGTTATGCTTGCTGTTATATTGTATGTATGCGGAACTTGGATTCTCGCATTAAGAGAGAAGAAAATATTGCGAATATCTGAAAAGAAAGTTCTTACGAAAAATTTGCACCAAAGAGAGATGAACAGGTGAATGCAGAAGACTGCATAAGCTACATGAAGTATACAATAAATTAGATCTAATAATGACAGTTAAATCTCGTAAACATGGGCAGGACATGTGGCATGAAGGGGATCAAAGAGGGGCATGGAAACTCGTTGTGGAAAACAAGAGGGAAAGCGCTCAGTAGGCAGATGACAGAATAGCGAATAACATTAACCGAGGTAAATTATACAGGGGATGATTGCAAAGCATTATCTGAGAAAAGAAATGTATGTTCATGAACCTTCAGGTTCAATAATGACACTATTGGTTATCAGTTTAACAGTAAAAGATGATTGTGTGACAGGAATGTTCAGGTACTGTTATTGAGAATTACAGTTCACATGTGGGTAACTTACCTTCTCCATTAAGGCTCGAGTCTAAACGCGTTAACTTAAAACCGGTACATTTATTATGATTCATACTTACACACGCGCACTTGCATTATTTTACAACGAGACGGTTCAATTACTTACAAGGTTCACGTAGGATGCACTGAGAACACAGTCGTTAAAAATATAAATTTCTATAACTTTTAGAATAACATATTATCGCCTATAGACGTTAAAAAAGCACTCAAGCGGATTAAATCCAATGCACAAGGAACAGATAACATCAGCATTTTAATGCTAAATAAAATCATTGACATTATACTACCCACAGTGACTCATATTTTTAATGCTTCCCTTATAACTTCTATCTTCCCTACTGTATGGAAAACAGTCTAGAGTTCGGCCTATACCAAAAATAAGTACACCTGCTAACTGTAATGACTACCGACCGATTAGCATCCTTCCGACATTATCTAAAGCCCTGGAACATATTGTACATAAGCAAATGACTGAATATCTCCAAGAAAATCACCTCCTTGATCCTTATCAATCCGGCTTTAGATATGGTCATAGCACAACCACAGCTTTGCTAAAAATTACTGAAGATATTCGTGAAGCCGTGGACAGACGTCAATTGACTCCTTTAACCTTACTTGACTTCAGCAAAGCTTTTGACACAGTAGACCACGACTTACTTATGATAAAGCTCAAGCACCTACACTTGTCTGACAGCGCTGTATCCTGGTTCGACTCATACCTGCACGGTCGTCAACAATACGTTTCATTAAACTCTAGATCTTCGTCTTGGCGCAACGTGCCGGCTGGAGTCCCCCAGGGCAGTGTTCTCGGACCTCTTCTTTTCTCAATCTACATAAATGACTTGCCAACTGTACTAAAGCACTGCCGTTATCACCTCTACGCTGATGATCTCCAAATTTACCTACATTCACCTCCTCATTCTCTCTATAACAGCTTGACAAAAATGAATGACGATCTCATATCCATCTTTAACTGGTCTTCAAGTATCGGTCTAAATCTAAATCCTAACAAGTCACAAGTAATTCTAATGGGACAACAAAGACTGCTTACAACCTTTGACATATCTACACTACCAAACATTACTATAAATAATATAATCATCCCTTATTCTTCTTCAGTAATAGATCTTGGACTACATCTAGACGCAAATTTAACCTGGCAAACACAAGTGAAACACATATGTAAAAAGACTTTCTCCATCTTACATTATCTTAGACGTTTAAAGAATTTTCTCCCAGTTTCGTTAAAAACAATCCTTGTGCAGAATCTTGTGTTACCACACTTCGATTATTGTGACATTATATATAATGATCTAAACTATGACTTGTCGCAGAGACTGCAGCGTGTTCATAATGCTTGCGTTCGATTCATTTTCAATATCCGCCGTTATGACCATATTTCCGAACACTTTAATAACCTCTCTTGGCTCCGTCTTACTGACAGACGTAAATTGCACTCTCTTTCACTACTTTTCAAGCTTCTGAATTCCTACATCCCTACTTACCTGGCGTCTAGATTTGAGAAGTTATCCTCTTACCACAATATTGACACTAGATCACAAGATAGCAGTCTGCTAACAATTCCTCTTCATAGCACTTCCTCCTATTCTACTTCCTTCCACAGTAGCCTCTGCCCGCTCCTGGAATCTCCTTCCTCAAGATATCAGGGGTTGCCGCACACTTGGTACCTTTAAGTCACGCTTATACAGTTACCTGTTGTCTAATAATTAATTTTTCTCTATTATTTTTAATTTTATACTATGTCATTAATCTTTTCCTGTTTTTTATATATATTGTACATATTATATATTTAATTCGTTAAATTTAGAGTAAATCAAAATACATTATAAATATTAATTGTATTGTATTCATAACTTGTAATCGTTTATATATATATGTGTAATTTAGATTTAAGACTATTTTTTGTTTGTTTTTTTTTTAAACCTGGTTGAGTGGCAGACAAGGCCTTAAGGCCTTAACTCTGCCAGGTAAAATAAAGCTATTATTATTATTATTATTATTATTATTATTATATTAATGCAGTAATTGATGTTATTAAATTTATCAAAATGGCTAATTACATGTCAGTAACGGCACACGTTATGAACTGACGCACGCTGGGAAGATGTAACTCGATGCGCCTCCTATCAAAACATTATTACCAACATGGTTTGTCCCGCGCGAGCGAAATCGCTAATTTTTTATTGAAATAGGAATCTATTTAGCGGTTCAATCATACTGGTATAGTAAATATTATATAGCTTATTCTTCAATATATGTCTATTTGCTAAAACTATTAGGCTATTCTGTGTCAGGTTTCCACCTGTGAATGATGTAACAGAACAAGTGACTGCTAGCGTCATGTTAGCTAACATCAAACGAATGTTGAATATGTTTATACAAAGAAATTTTCTTGACTTGTGCATTGTTACATTTTCTATATTTGTGTCAATTAAGTTTTGTTTTGTTAAAAGGGGAAAATTCCTATGACATGTCATATTTTGACTTTCATTTTTATTTTCGAGTAATTAAATAAAATGTATGTAGGTCTTGTGACATTTAACATAGACTCGATTCTGGAATTGCATTACATGACTCTAGACGTCGCTAACTCACTCACAACCCGGATACATACCTATCCAAGGAGTAATGAATTCCAATCATCCGCTGTATAATGTACTTCCCTCAAATTATAGTTAAGGTTATTCTTCCACCTCATTCTTAGTCTCAATACTGGACGTTTTTATCTCTGATTTTCCTACAAGCAGATCCCAAATAGCACTAAGTAACTAACCTATTTTGCAGTATCGAACCCGTAGGTTCATGGCCGCATGTACGTAAGTTCTCCATACATCGCTTTCCTGAACTAATATTTTCTAATCATCCCCCATGAAATCCACTTCCTTCTAATCATGCTTATCCTCCCACCTCATTCTTGATCTACCAACTGGGCGTTTTCCTACAAGAAGTTTCCATGCTCCTCTTTCACTCCTCATTCGCACCACATGTTTATCGCAGTCTACGAGACTTAACTACATCTGATGTCTTTATAAAGATCCTGTAGCTCACTGTCGTGTAGTCTTCTCCATTCATCTGTCTAAAGTAAACAACTTTATGCTCAATACTGATAGTATTTTCTCCTCCCATCCATATTATGATGATCAGCTTCGACAAGCCTCATGGTCTCAGTGTTTCTGACTACAGTTCATAAGGTCCCTGGTTCGATTCCCGGTCAAACAATGGGAATTTTTCCTTAAAGGGAATTATTCCTGTGGTTGCCCATGGTCTGGAATTTAGGTTAAGTTTAGGTTAAGAACTCTCCTGGCGCTTCATTACCATTCATCTCCTACCATATCGTAACTCCGCCTTAAGGTGCTCCAACTTAGTAAATGAATTACAATTCCGCCAATGCCAGGGGAGAAAGCCACAAATGTCATAAAAGACTACCTGGTGGCATTAGAAAAAAAATTATATTCATCGTATATTAACTACACTCTTTAAGAAGACTACACAAATGTAATACGTATTTCTGCATTAACAGATGACGTACTTGTTAAAGGCAGCTCAGAGCGTCACTGCAGATCAAATGTCGCTTTAATCAAAAATAAAAGTGTCGTAATGACTGTTTAATTATTCCAATGAAATTGTACCTATAATGACTTTCCTTTTTGTTATTGTTGTTTCGGAGGTGGTACGTACAGAAAGACGTTAAAACACACTTTTATAATCATCTTAAGAGTGTAATAAATTACAATGAATCAATTGAGAAACTCAGTTTCTCATGCCAAGTTCTTTATCTAAAAAATGAGACTAATAATCTACTTATAAGTAGTGCAGATGATCAGGCTCTTTTCGGCAATAATGAAGATGAATTACAATATTTCACTCATCATCTTAATATAATAGCCCAATGATTTAACATGGAAATATCAACAACAAGATCTAAAGTTATGGCCTTACAAGGGAAATTCCCAGTAAGAAGTAAAATTAGTATTCAGAATTCAATATCAGAGCAAGTAAATTCATTTAAATACGATATAATCTAACTTATAATGAGGAATGTGATATATACTTTAAAATACAAAACTATAATAAAGCTTTAAGAATTATCAACCAAGTTTTTAAACCATCAAAAGTGCAGAGACACACAAGAATGAAAACCTATAAAGTTCACGCTAGATCCATAATCTCTTATGGCAGTGAAGCTTGGACCATCAGAACCCAGGATGGCCGTCATATTAATGCCACGGAGATGAAATTTCTGCAACGAACTGTAGGTTATAGCCTTCTAGACCACCAAAGATATTCAAAAATAGCCAGAGAGTTAAACATCGTACCTATATCTGAATACGTCCACGAATATAGAAACAATTGGCTAGCCCATATTCAGCGCATAGATCGTCACAGAATACCGAAACAAATTCTTCACTATATTCCTCGAGACAGAAGATCTGTGGGTCGACCTTTTCGGAGATGGCGGGAGACCGTAACGCGCCACTGGGCCTAATACTTGAAAGGCAGATGATGATGATGATAAGTAGTGTAAACTGATAAAACTTGAGACCTGTTTAAAAAATATACCAGTGTAAAACAGTAGTTAGCAGTGTCTAGGAGTGCAACTGCATATAATGAGTAGTGTATTGTGTAAGTTAACACAAGTAGGTAACATTGTGTACAACAAACTTATCTTGAAAATAATTTTTAAAATTTGCATTAACAAGTTTTCTTGCTTAATGGATTTTTGTTCTTTTTTTAATTATGTTGGCATTTTGATAACCTTCACTAAAGAATAATATTACTGAACAAAAATGCAACAGAGCTACTATGTTTCGGCTCTACAAATGGCCGTCTTTGCCACAAGAACATGCATCTGGTACTCATTTCCGTTAGGAGCTGAGTCGACACCAGGGCCGCGATGCCGCCAGAATGTTTGGTCCAGCTAAAAATCCTAACCCAATCGAGGCTCGAATCCTCGACCTTCTGGCTTGTAGCATGATTGTTCAAACAAACTGTGTTAAGATATGACCTATTAAAATTGCTTCATATAATTAACATGTTATTTTTACTGGATCAGAATTAATGAAGAAGCTAATTAAAATGGAAATACACTGAAAATGTTGATTTATTGAGCAACAAGGAAGGTAAAATTATCTCATTTATGATGTTGCAATGTACGAGGGCGGATCGGAAAGTAACGCACAATAATTTTTTTCTGCCTTGGTATTGCAGCTAGAATGTTGAAATTTCACAGAGATATAGTTTGACGTTTTCACTACAGACGATATTTTTTTCTCAGGAGCACCTCTTGCGAGAGAAGCTTGAACTATGCAACAAAGATGGCGCGCATGCTACAGTCGTCCACCTGTGAGGAACAGAGAAGTGTTGTTCGATTTTTGTGGGCCAAAGGGCATAAACTCAGTGAAATTCACAGGGACATACGTGGCGTGTATGGGGATGATTGTATGGACCGTAGCAATGTCTCCAGGTGGTGCACATTCTTCCAAGAGGGACGCGTGAACCTTAGTGATTCGCCACGCTCCGGCCGGCCGACAACAGCAGCAATCCCGCAGAATGTCAGAGGCATTGAGGCGGCAATTCTGAACGACCGGCGTGTACAACTGCGAGCCTTATCGCAGAAGTTCAACATTTCCTATGGTGCGGTGTACGATATTGTTCATGAAAATTTGAAATTCCGTAAAGTTAGTGCTCGCTGAGTGCCTAAGAACCTGACAGACGACCACAAGGGCCAGCGAATGATGGCAAGCTTGGACCACTTAACGCGGTACACCGCACAAGGACATGACTTTCTGGAAGGAATCGTCACAGGTGATGAGTCGTGGGCGTACCACTACACGCCCGAAACAAAGCAGGCATCAATGGAGTGGAAACCTGCTGGTTCCCCAGTAAAGAAAAAATTCAAAGTGACTCAATCTGCCAGGAAAGTTCTTATGACAATGTTCTGGGATATGCATGGTGTTTTATTGGTGGACTTTGCTGAACACGGGACCACTGTGAATGCTGCGGCTTACATTAAAACTTTGGTGAAGTTGCGTCGTGCCATTCGTGACAAACGTCACAACATTAACGTAAACTTCTTCATGACAATGCTCTCCCCCATGTTGCTGCTGTCGTTCGTCAAAAAATCGCCGAATTTGGTTGGGAGGTGCTCCAGCATCCACCATACAGTCCGGATCTTGCACCATCGGACTTTCATCTGTTTGGTCCCATGAAGAAATTCCTGGCCGGCAAACGCTTTGAGACGGATGTGGAAGTGAAATCAGCAGTGCGCAGATGGCTACACTCCTACCAAACGGACTTCTACGAACAGGGCATATTGAAACTGGTAACACGATGGGAAAAATGTGTTGAGAAAGTTGGTGACTATGTCGAAAAGTAGGTAAAAGATGTAAGTTCATTTGTGAATTTTTTTCCTTTCTTTTACTATTAAACTTTTTAAAAAAAATTATTGTGCGTTACTTTCCGATCCGCCCTCGTACAAGTAAAAATTACACAGGGCCTAAATATGTGAATGTGTGTAAAAAGTTTACAAAACAATAGCTACATCATATTTTATTGTCTTTTTTCATATTATAAACAATTTGTCATTATAATTTCATATTTTGGTATAATGTTCTCGAACTAATTCCTCGCTATAACAGTGTAATTTATTTTTCTTTTCTCAATCAGCGTTTGAGATTCTTTGAAACTTATTTGGAACAAAAATTCTCATTTTCTGTAATGTTACATGTTACCCGTCCTAACTCATTGTGTTGTACCTATGCCAGTTATATACTTACAAAAAATTACTGACGAGTATAACAATAAATAATAGTTTTAAAAAACTAAAACAACATGCTTTATTAGAAAACCGAACAAAAAAAAAAAGAAAAATAATTTTAACATTTCCAACGCGCTTGGGATAAAATTAAAGTGGTCAACAAAAAAATCATCTCCAACACATATACAATAAAACTAGAGTTATCAACAAAAAGAAAATAATTTTACCATCAAAAGCGTGGGGTGCTCTATATCAATTAATATATTTGACAATACAGAGATATTGGTAAAAGTAAAGTCTCTAAGAAGAAAATGTAAAAATCATAAAAAGCACCCCACGCTTTTGATGGTAAAATAATTTTTTCTTTTGTTGATAACTCTAGTTCTATTCTATATGTGTTGGAGATGATTTTTTTGTTGACCACTTTAATTTTATCCCAACCGTGTTTTTTTGTTCGGTTTTTTAATAAAGCGTGTTGTTTTAGTTTTTTAAAACTATTATTTATTTTTTATTTTTTAGTTTTAATATTTTACAGAATAAGATGAAAATGTAAATATCTTTAAATTCGATACTATTGTATTATGCGCTAAAAGCCTCCCAACCAGATTTGATCCAGCGACCTATGGATTACTGCAATTATATACCACTAGAGTTCACCGCTCTACCAACTGAGCTCTTACAACAATTGACTAAAAAGTCGACAAGTCCGCAACCTATTATACCAGATTCCATGTTTTTATTTTCCGATGATTCTGGCCAGGGTTTTAGAAAAAAATTAAATTATTGTATTGTCACGGGTCCTTTACAAGTATAGAAAGTTTCAAGTCAATCCTATGTTTCTAAGTGGGTGAAAATCGTGTTCAAAGATTCCGTTACATAGATACAAAGACACTTTTTTTCTGATGATTCTGGCCTGTGTTTTATAAAAATGAAATTATTTTATTGTCACGGGTCCTTTTCAAGTATACAAAGTGTCAAGTCGATCCAATGGTTTTAAGTGGGTGAATATTGTGTTGAAAGATTCCGTTACATAGATAGATAGATACAGGTCAAGCTAATATAAAGCGTGTAAAAACAAATGTATGTTTTGGTGAACCTGAAGATCACGTTATATTTGTTGACGTAAAGTGAATACACACCCATGATATATCTTAGTTTGAAATCTTCCAATTTACCTAATAATGTGTTTTTATTAATATAATTTAAAGTTTTATAGTTAATGTTATACGCTTGAATTTTACATTGTGATGTCAAAACATATTTTTAAAAATAACTTGATGTTATTCAAATTCTTGTTCAAGTTTGGAAGTTTTACGTTTTTATTTTCTAAAGATTACAGAAAACATTGCACGTTACAGAATATCTGAATACAGACTTGGATTTTGTATCCCTCTATACCTGAGCAGTCATTTCAGGTTTATTGTCTTCTTAAATTGTATACATTTTTTATAACATGAAATTACAAAAAAAAATGATGTGATTGAAAAAGTGTGAATACGGATATGTATTGAGGACATCTAGGCCCTGCCGTCCACCCCTTGGGATACCACGGTCGTCATGACCATACTCCCAAGTCCTAGTTCTAGTCCTCCCTATCCTATTTTCGCGTCCACGTTAAAGTTCACGGTCCTTAAACCAACACCCCAGGGAGAGAGTGTTGGAGTTTGCACTTCTGGGCAATTGACGAGCTACATAGTACATCAGGTCGCTCAATCCTGACGACCCCACAGTTGGTCCACGGGCTCCATGAGCCTAGCTGGGAGGACTGTTGTCGCAGATCCACCGACCGTTCCCCTGTTCTGCCTCCAGGGACGTGTCCTGCAGCCGTTGTGTGACCGGCTAGGGCTACAAGCCCAACAGTGTGAGACTTTTAGTACATCCAGGTGCTCATCTCCTGGCGACCCCACAGTTTGTCGACGGGTCCGTAGGCCAAGCCAGGAACCAGTACAGTAGCTCCCCGCTGGACTGGTCCGAGCCGAGCCCTGGTGTGCCCCCAGGGACGCCTTCTGCAGCTGTTGTGGGCCAGCACGGAGCTCGCAAGCTCCAACAGATGAGCAAATAGTACGACAAGGCGCTCAACTCTTGCCTGCCCCACTAATGGTTCACGAGTCCCTTGGACTTAACCGGGAGGACTGTCTAGCAGATCCACCGATCTTTCCCCCAGTGCACCAGCTGGGGACGTGTTTGGTTGCTGAAGTGGGTCCAGCCTGAGCTATAGTACGTCAGGTCGCTCAACTCCTGACGACCTCACAGATTGTCCTTGGGTCACTCGGTTCCAGAGTCGGCGCTAAGTCCCACCTCCAAGACCGCGCTTCCTCCTTTCCCGAGCTTATTGACCTGGTGGTAATTCCCAGCATTACGCCCGGTATTGTCCCATCCAGCCCGTTCGCAAGACTAGGCCTAGTCGTGTAGCTGCTGTGAGGCAGCCCACTGAGCAATGTAGGCATCCAGGGAGCTCATCTCCCATGGTGCCCCCACAGACGGTCTCAGGTTCAATGAACCAGGAGATAGGGGGCACGAATCCCTAGTCTCCCACCGCCACGCCAACAGCGGCACATGCCCCCGCTGTGGGTCCGGGGTCGTTCAGGGTAGTCTAGTTAACAAGAATCCTTAATATTTCCTCTTGTAGCACAAAAATGTTTTGAAATGCATATTATTATAATATTACGTGTGGCGCTAGTGTTTGTTTATTGTGATTCCAAGAACTAGATGACCATATCAATAGGATGGATAACAATAGAATTCCGAAACAGATTCTTCATTACAAACCTATAGGATGAAGAAATGTTGGAAGACCAAGTTAAAGATGGACAGCAAGAGATCGGAACAGACCTTAAGGTCTAATGCTTGATGCTGTTGATGATGTTGCTGAGATTCAGGCGCCTTCAAGACATCGTTACCCAAGTGAGCTCTATGCACTTTTTAAGGCTGATTGTGTTTCATTTAAAAAAAAAGAACAGCGAATTTAATTTAGGGACTTAGATTGATTTTGTCCACCGCTGTGGTCTCGATGTAGCGTGCTGCCTTTTCACGCAGCGGCCCGGGTTCGATCCCCGGTCGGGGCAGTTTTTCTGGGTGAGGTTTTTATCGGGTTTTTTCCTCACCTCTAAGACAAATGTCAGGAAAACGTTAATGCCCAAACGGTCCCCAAAATCATATGGCCATTACCATCCTTATCATTATCATCATCATCATCCTTCACCGGTGTGGAAAGCAACGGGAAGCTACCACACCTACAATTCCCTAGTAAAGCTGCAAGCATAGCATGAAAGTTCTATGATTGCAGTGAAGGACCTGCCCTCGGACAGAATTACTATGGATGGATATTGATTTTAGAAATGCCTTTGAGAGAGTAAATCGTTACAAACTGAGGAAGTTGATACAAAACAAGTTTAGACAGTTACATTACTTACAGCAACTAAACAGCATCATCTTCAATATTCAGTAACACTAATTGGACGGCGTTATGCAACAACCGGGTATGTACCATCATCTAAGTTCCGAGAAAAATACGTTTAAAGTTTTTTTTAACTCTAGCAAGAGCTATTTAATTACTTGTGACTTGATAATCACTTATATGATAATACAGTACATACTGATTGGTACTGTATCAGTAAAAACAGTTTATATTTATTCTAACGGTCAATATTTCAATACTACATTTAGATGTAATGAGAATGATGTGATAATCGTTCTGCATCAATCAGTTAAGCGCCACATGGTGGCGTCTACACTGTCGATGCATATTAGTATGGGGTATTTTATTATGTATCAATCAGCCAAGCGCCAAGGAAATACGTATGCACTGCTGATATCACAATGTTAGTAGTGTTTGTTTGCACAATTGATATCTTGTTTTGTAATATTCATACGTATTACATTGTGAAATGTGCGAGTTAAATTAATAATATTTTGTATATAAGTCCAATTTATTCATACAATTATAATATATACAAAAAACAGATAAAAACGAGAAGAGCATGTTGTAACAATGTTTTATACCTTGGAGTAATACATCGATAGACGTCCGTCAACTTTCTCACTAAATGTTTATTTTGAACTACAATAGGTTTTGCACACGTAACTCTAAGTAAATAATACAAATAATTTATTTCATATTTTGATATGAATTATTCTCATTCAAAATCTATATATATATATATATATATATATATATATATATATATATATATATTAAAATTGTCATTGAAGAAAAATAGAAAGAGATACACTTTTTATTTCACAAAAAAATAGGAGAATGAATTTTACTAGCTGATGACCAGTGGACCTCCTAACTCCGTCGCCTCTGAATTGACAAGCGGCCGATTGATGGGTGACGTGTAAAAGTAGTGGTGTGGGATGTGTGAGTAATGTACAGTCGTACGTTTGTTGTTCTTGTGTTCATGAGTATTAACACAGGAGATTCCAAAAAAACAATACATGAAATTTGAATTTAAATTGATAGGGAACTTTTCAACTATCGCTGAAAGTCGGTGCTCAATGTCGGGGCTGAAAGTCGGGGCTGAAAGTTGGGCCTGAATGTCGGGGCTGAAAGTCGGGGCTGAAAGTCGGGGCTGAAAGTCGAGGCGGAAAGTCGGGGCTGAAGGTCGGGGCTGAAAGTAGGGGCTAAAAGTAGGGGCTGAAAGTAGGGGCTGAAAGTAAGGGCTGAAAGTAGGGGCTGAAAGTAGGGGCTGAAAGTAGGGGCTGGAAGTCGGGGCTGGAAGTCGGGGCTGGAAGTCGGGGCTGAGAGTCGGGGCTGGAAGTCGGGGCTGAAAGACGGGGCTCAAGGTCGGGGCTCAGAGTCGAGCTCAAACTCGGAAATTTGGGGATGGAAGTCGGGGCTGGAATTCGGGGCTGGAAGTCGGGGCTGAAAGTGGAGGAAGGAAGTCGGGACTGGAATTCGTGGCTAGAAGTCGGGGAAGGAAGTCGGGGCTGGAAGTCGGTACTGGAAGTCGGGGCTGGAAGTTGGGGCTGGAAGTCGGGGCTGGAAGTCGGGGCTGGAAGTCGGGGCTGAAAGTAGGGGCTGAAAGTAGGGGCTGAAAGTCGGGGCTGAAAGTCGGGGCTGAAATACGGGGCTGAAATTCGGGGCTGAAAGTCGCCGCTGAAAGTCGGGGCTGAAAGTCGGGGCTGAAAGTCGGGGCTGAAATTCGGGACTGAAAGTCGGGGCTCAAAGTCGGGGCTGAAAGTAGGGGCTGAAAGACGGTGCTCAATGTCGGGACTGAAATTTTGGGCTCGAAGTGGGGCTAGAATTCGGGGCTGAAAGTCGGGGCTGAAAGTCGGGGCTGAAAGTCGGGGCTGAAAGTCGGGGCTGAAAGTCGGGGCTGAAAGTCGGGGCTGAAAGTCGGGGCTGAAAGTCGGGGCTGAAAATCGGGGCTGAAAGTCGGGGCTGAAAGTCGGGGCTGAAAGTCGGGGCTGAAAGTCGGGGCTGAAAGTCGGGGCTGAAAGTCGGGGCTGAAAGTCGGGGCTGAAAGTCGGGGCTGAAAGTCGGGGCTGAAAGTCTGGGCTGAAATTCGGGGCTGAAAGTCAGGGCTGAAAGTCTGGGCTGAAAGTCGGGACTCAAAGTCGGGGCTGAAAGTCGGGGCTGGAAGTCGGGGCTGGAAGTCGGGGCTTGGAAATCGGGGCTGGAAGTCGGGGCTGGAAGTAGGGGCTGGAAGACGAGACTGGAAGTCGTGCCTGGAAGTCGGGGCTGAAAGTCGGGGCTCAAAGTCGGGGCCGAAAGTCGGGGACGAAAGTCGGGGCCGAATGTCGGGGCTGAAAGTCGGGGCTCAAAGTCGGGGCTGAAAGTAAGGGCTGAAAGTAGGGGCTGAAAGTAGGGGCTGAAAGACGGTGCTCAATGTCGGGACTGAAATTTTGGGCTCGAAGTGGGGCTAGAATTCGGGGCTGAAAGTCGGGGCTGAAAGTCGGGGCTGAAAGTCGGGGCTGAAAGTCGGGGCTGAAAGTCGGGGCTGAAAGTCGGGGCTGAAAGTCGGGGCTGAAAGTCGGGGCTGAAAGTCGGGGCTGAAAGTCGGGGCTGAAAGTCGGGGCTGAAAGTCGGGGCTGAAAGTCGGGGCTGAAAGTCGGGGCTGAAAGTCGGGGCAGAAAGTCGGGGCCGAAAGTCGGGGCCGAAAGTCTGGGCTGAAATTCGGGGCTGTAAGTCTGGGCTGAAATTCGGGGCTGAAAGTCTGGGCTGAAATTCGGGGCTGAAAGTCGGGGCTGAAAGTCGGGGCTGAAAGTCGGGGCTGAAAGTCGGGGCTGAAAGTCTGGGCTGAAAGTCGGGACTCAAAGTCGGGGCTGAAAGTCGGGGCTTGGAAATCGGGGCTGGAAGTCGGGGCCGGAAGTAGGGGCTGGAAGACGGGACTGGAAGTCGTGCCTGGAAGTCGGGGCTGAAAGTCGGGTCTCAAAGTCGGGGCCGAAAATCGGGGCCGAAAATCGGGGCCGAAAGTCGGGGCCGAAAGTCGGGGCCGAAATTCGGGGCCGAAAGTCGGGGCTAAAAGTCGGGGCTGAAAGTCGGGGCTGGAATTCGGGGCTGAAAGTCGGGGCTGGAAGTCGGGGCTGAAAGTCGGGGCTCGAAGTCGGGGCTGAAGGTCGGGGCTGGAAGTCGGGGCTGAAAGTCGGGGCTGGAAGTCGGGGCTGAAAGTGGGGGCTGGAATTCGGGGCCAGAAGTCGGGGCCGGAAATCGGGCCGGAAGTTGGGTCCGGAAATCGTGGATGGAAGTTGTGGCTGGAAGTCGCGCCTGGGAATCGTGCCTGGAAGTCGTGCCTGGAAGTCGTTGCCAGAAGTCGCGACCGGACGTCTTGGACAGAAGTCGTGGCAGTAAGTCGTGGCCGTAAGTCGTGCCCGGAAGTTGTGCCCGGAAGTCGTGGCTGGAAGCCAGGGCTGAAAGTCGGGCTGAGGTCGGGTGCATGTCAGGCAAATGTCAGGGAGATATGAGGCGGAATTGGGGAAGACGTTCTGCGGAAGTAGGACTGGAAGTCGGTCGAATGTAGGGCGGATGTTCTGCGGAAATCGGGCGGAATTCAGGCAGAAGTCGGTCGAATGTAGGGCGGATGTTCTGCGGAAATCGGGCGGAATTCAGGCAGATGTCGGGCGAAGTTGGGAGGAAGTCGGTGGAATTCGGGAGGATTTCGAGCGAAAGTCGGGCAGAAGTCCGGATGTTGGGCGAAAGTCTGGCGGAAGTCGGGCAGAAATCTGGATGTCGAGCGAAAGACTGGCGGAAGTCGGGCAGAAGTCTGGATGTCGGGCGGTAGTCGGGCAGAAGTCTGGATGTCAGACGGATGTCGGGCTGAAGTCGGGCTGTCTGATATATCAGCCCCATGGGCTCTGTTCAATAGTATGAATGCATTAGTATGTTTAACACAATTATACGTAGTGAGTGGCGTTAAAATAATTATTAGAAAAAGGTTGATAATTTGACCAAAACTGAAATAAAAATTTAGTTTTTGTAATGCTTAATTTAACGTCCCCAAAATTATGTCTAATAAATTTAGTACAAAGATTAATTTTTTTGGCAGATTGTTACCTCATCTACTTTCCTAGTAAACTGTTCACATTTTCCCCCTCTGACGAAAAGTAAACATTTTGATTATTTCTGGTTCTTTGACATTTTGTATCACTGTGCACTGGGCGGCTGAACTACATGCGACAGTAGCCACGTCGGCGGCAGGTGAGCAAATGTACGTATGAATATGCGATATTTTCAATAAATATTGAGAGCAAACCTCGTTCTATTTAATATATAATTTGTTTGACCTGTGAATTTCGATTTATTATCTTAGAGAAAAGATGCAGGACATTAAGATGATAATGGAAATACTCAGAAGGAAATTTTACATTAAATATTTGCTATTAAAACGGTTGTGACTTCCTGCAATAAACACTGTTTACAACGTATATGTGTTATTTTCCCCAGTTGTTATAAAAGTTTATTCCAAAAACAAATAAAAAATCAGTTTGCAGAGGACACTTCAAGTTTAAATATGATTATTTAAAAATGACAAAATATAATATTAAATATGTTAGATTATCTGGACTGTACACATTATATGCTACCAGAGCACTGGATACATAGGCCTTATTATGTATATAAATGTAAAGTCGGTATTTATTTGTAATGCCCTTCTCTCTTTAAACTAATTACTGTGAAAATTATTAAATGTATATAAAATGTATTCCTTTGTAAGATGTTTCCATTGAATTATTTAGGAACGGGGACAATCGGGGCGCGATATCAGTAAAGTCATGGAGGAAGAAGATTTCTTTACTTAGGCGTGCGGATATGTACGGCGAGACTAAGGACAGCAGAGGGGCAACCGTTAATAATACATGTATAGGTAAAGTTTACATTTTAATTTTTAATTTGTTTATGTTTTTAATTTACCAATATTTACTCAATTATTGTTTTAATATAATTACTTACTTATTAAGAAATACGCATAACAACATAGTTAAACCTTTCTGTTTTGATCTATTGTAAAGTGTTTTGTATATAAGTACAAAATGGAACAAATCAATGTAACCAACTCTACTTTCAGATATTTTCAGAACATTACTTTAAACATAATATCCAGTAAATATGCAGTGGTATAATTGAAAATGCACATGAAATTATTATAAACAATAATTGTTGTACTAATATTTACAGATCTCTGACAATGTGATTTTCTGTTTCTTTTCTCGAGTAAGTCAAAGAATAGTTAGGAATATTAAAATATTCAATTTAAAATCGTACTGATATTTGAAAAAATAAGAAAAACTACAACCATATTGCATGTATATTTTAAACCTGGAAATATATAATTATTGTTATTCAATTTAATATTTACTATTATTATATTATTACTGTTGTTTTTACCTAAAGAGAACCAAAACTAACACCTGCTGTCTTATAACTCGGTGTTGATTCTCTAAAGAATAGAAGAACCTGATCCTCCAGGTTGGAGATTTTACCAATGGGCCAGCTCCCTGTTCTAGAGATATAAGACGTATTCTCCTATAAGACCATGGATTCCGTATCATAGACTTACAGCTCGTAAAATATCCTAAAACCCCAAAAAAATAAAGAAGAGAGAGACCACTGCGTAAGATTCGTCAGCCCATAGACGCCTGTATTAGAATTGGGCGCTAATTATCCGAGTTGTATTCTATTTTGTTTGAGTTTACTTTTTTTAATAGAGTTCTTAGCTTTCCCTTACTTTGTCAACTTCAATAAAATAAATTTTGGATACTTCAATCTCAACTGAAGCGATAAGAAGGGGCACCTGGAAGACGGAGTTACGTTTCCCCGATGAGATGTTGGGTGATTAATAATAATGAAGCACCAGGAGAGTCCTTAAACCAAAACTTAGTTAAAATCCAGACCGTGGGTGACCATAGGAAAAAGTCCATGCTCTGACCGGGAATCCAACCCGAGGCCTCATGAACTGCAGTCAGGACCTCTGCCCACTAGCCCATGGAGCTGGTCACCATACATATATAATTGTAATTACACACTATAATAACACACAACACGCATACTCTAATAATCTTTCGTTTGTAAAATTTTGTATTCAACATAATTGCATTTATCACGAGAGATCTAACTTTAACATTTATGCTAATTCCGAGCTAAGTTCCAGTTGTGATGTAAACAAAACAGATGTATGACTGCATTTTCATTGGTCGAAACACGATTTTACTTTTGAGCGAACAAGTAAACGTAGTTTCCTCTCTAACACTAAATAAATAAATAACATTAAAATATATAATATCTAGCACGTGCCTACGTAAGTTTAATAGGAGACTCTTAAAATATATAATTACAATTTTAATAGGTTTAATATGTATTGTTTAATTCCTACGCATCTGCAATTCAAATTGTTTCAAATATTAACTTCTCAAGAATTCATAAAATATTGGAAACGAAAGCTCTAGCAAAGCGGAGAGAAAAAAATTATTTTGAATATTTTCAAAGAGTTTAGTGAGGAATATCCCACATTAGGCTTTAAGGATGTGAAAATAACAGCATTTACAGGTGAGTTAGCATGGAGCATAATACATTCTGCTTATAATGTAATTATATATAAAGTCTATCTATGGACGTAATGGAAAACTCGTAGGTCTGAACTTCTGATTTTATATGCTCATATGTGATTGTTTTGTCATAAATCTTATATATAAAAATCAATATTTGTTTGTTGGTTCGTTTGTTTATTCGTATTCTATGCGCGTCCATACCGTTGATCCGATTTGGATACGGTTTTTGGCAAAATGTTCAGAAGATTCCCGGGATGAATGTAAGCTACAAGAGAGTTGTGATATTCAACCGCTTCACCCCTAAAAATCACCCTTTGTAGTGAAAAACGTGAAATAAAGTGCCTATTTGACGCTTAAATGGCTTACGCTGCCTAAACCATAACAAATACACCAAATTAATGTACACAGAAATGAATATCTCAAAAAAAACTACAAAGAAGTCCGCGACAGCATACGTTTAACTTTTATGGATAACTCACAATAACCATTTTTGTTTTTCGCTGATGCCAAGAAGATCGGGATAAGTCGATTCCCGGACAAGCGCGCTCTGCCATAGGCCTACTGTTCATCCGAGTTAGATGGGGCTTTTTGAAAAATGTTCGGGAGATTCCGGGGATGAACTTAGGCTATAAGTTAGTTGTAATACAAAATCCCTTCACCCCTAAAAATCACACTTTATGGTGAAAAACGTGAAATAAAGTCCCTATTTCGACGCTTAAATGGCTTACGCTGCCTAAACCATAACAAATTCACCAAATTAATGTACACAGAAGTGAACATCTCAAAAAACGCTACAAAAAAGTCCGCGACGGCATATGTTTATCTTCCACGGATAACTCACAATAACCATTTTTGTCTTTCATTGATGCCAAGAATATCGTGATGAGCTCGAACAGTGCACGGCAGGTGGTAAAAACATATTAGCATTTATTTATGAGCAGCCGGGTATTAGCTGGTAAAATATAAATGGAAGTTCCTAATTATTCTCTCCAGTCTTATTTCCTCTGAAGTACGATGTTGCCTAGGAACAACGTTTCTATGAACAACAGTTCAGTTCACAATTTGTTCATATGGTGAATAAAAATAGCATCACAGTTCCCCCAATAGACCGAGTCGGCGGAGAAATAACTTAAACAAGTTTTTTATAGTACAACTGGAACTTAGCTCGAAATTAGTACAGGTCATATGCGTGTATTTATTTCATTGTGTGTTTATTTATATAATGTAGACCTAATTATATTATGAAATGGTGAACACAATAAAATAGGCACTTCTAATGGCATTACAAACCTGAATTTGCCTTGAGGATTGATAAAAAACGTAATTCAAGTTTATCGGCACTGGGTTTTGAATTCGGGACCTATCAAATATGAATCCCAAAACTTACCGCTTGAGCCACCTCGCTCTATATCCACATGTGAGATAAAGTACATAACCTCACATTCCCCAGTCTTAATGGAGCTACACAAATTAAAGATTATAAAGAGAAGAAATCAGAAATAGAAACAGAAGAAACACATTAAAAACAAAATACTGTTACAATATTGCCTCAGTGTAACAAGTAGGCCTAAAATATATGATCGTACTTGAAATACATTATAAAATGGACAGTTAATAAAAATGTTTGAAATTTTGAAGAAGTGGCCCAATTCAAATTACATAGGGACAATAATTACAAACAGAAATGATGCGAAGAAAGAAATTAACATGGGCTAAATTCTGTAAATGCATCTTATTATCATCACAGGGATTCTTGTCATCTCTAACTTCACAAATAAATACCTTAAACTAAAAATATATGGGCCCTGATATAATTATTCTCCGAGTTATATGTATGCGAAACACTTTTATGTAGTGAGTTAGTTAGTTCATAAGAAATATTTGCACCCAACAGGAATTCTGTGGCGATGCTGGCGGGTGTATTTGTTGTGCTTTTCAAGTCCCCAATAACTAAACTAGCAATTGTATAGTTACATAGTTATGGCTAGCTCGTCCTTCATTGGAAATGCTTGGCGAGAAACCACACGAAGAAGGAATTCAGAACAGAATATCAAATAGCATCAATGCTGGAAGTGAAATTTTAACTTTTCAGCGTTAGAAATTTGTGGAAGAGAGATCAACGCATAGGAGGAACACTTTAGCCGTAGAAAAGGCGACTCTCACACGGGAGAAAAGTTTAAACAAACCAATACGTTCAAACAGTGTTATGCCTTAATTAATAATCAACGACACCCTTTAAAAAGTAAACTAATTAGTGTCCCAATTATAATCTAGGGAAAAAAGGACCAACCAGAAATTTTCTTAAAACATTGTACATACATTGTATATACATTGTACGTAGTATACATAGACAGTGGTTATACTTTCCGCCCTTGGTAAGTAATTTGTTATATAACAGTATAATTATTTAGTTATTCAGCCTACAGCTGGCCAACCCCTAAATGTAGGAAACTGAACTTTTAATCGTGGTCGCCATTCCTTTAAGTAGACCTACGACAGAACGCATTATCGTGCAAAAAATGATTGTAAAAATGCCCTTTTTTACTAAGCGATAACAATAATTTTGACGTAATAACTGTATCGTAACGAGGCAACGTCACGTAATGAGAAAATAGAAAATATCTTTACAAATTACATTTTAAAATACATTAACATTTCTCAGACTGAATCCAGAAGTGTTTCATCCATCTGTATGTACCGTGGAAATGTATGTACAGACCTTCCTCTATCAGGTAAATATTCAATTACATAAGTTATCATGTTTAAATGAAGGGTACAAGGAAAAATCCATGAAAGTCACTTTTCCGTCATTAAAAATTGCCTTTTAATTGAGGCGATTAGAAACAAAGGGATGTAAGTGATTTTTTCTCTTGAAAAAAAAAATGAGTATGTAATAGTATTAATATTTTTTTCGAGTTAATGCATCACCCGCAGATATCATTTTGAATTACCTATGATTTTCTTATATAACTTCAACTTTTAAACTGTTTTCTCAATACTTGCACAACTTGCACTTTTACTTCTAACCTCCTCAGTTATACAACTTACCTACTTTTTTAAACATGTGCCTAATTTGGAAGACAAGTAAACCCATGATTTAAACAGATTTCTTTTAATCAAAACTATATATAATAACATATTTAAATTTATAAGGGCTATTTTTCCCTAAGCACAATTAGCACATTTATTAAAACAAGATTGATTTCATAATAATTTGGACGGAATGCGCCTTGTTGACAACACGAATGACACAATAACCGTAACGTTACCAAGCAACGTCATTCAATATGAAATAGAAAATTACGGTTTTAAATTATATTAATAAAATATTAATATTTTACAGATTGGATTCAAAACTGTTTAATCTGTGTAGCTGAGATTTACAGACAACGCTTCCTCTATCAGGTAAATATTAAATACATTTTCAAATATCTCATTTACCCACGTTTAAATGCTCGTTGTTATGATGTATATAAGACATGTTAATTGACATTATAACAAATTTTACTCTCAAATTATAAATATTATATTTTATATCATTTCACACAATTTTGTGTTATAACACGGTACTATTTTTATTAAACTTTTCCGTTCTTTAACCCATCAAAACTTTTGATCTATCAAATGTCTAACCACTTAGAACTATGATTATTTTTCAGAGGAAGTCTATAATCTAGATGGTATATGGGTAAAATGTGGTCAGCCTACCGATCCTACAATATTTATAGCTAGTTCACTCAAACTGGAGCCGCTATATTTTAGAGTTAACAAAATTTCTCATGATGCTGCCTGGGCATCAGCCCCATACTGGACAAAATTCCTTAAGAAATAATTTACTTATAATAAATCAAACTAACGCACGTTCCGTAGCTCCGCGCCAAGGCATGATGCTTCATCCCGATCCATTCTCAATTTTCTATATTATTAATTATATGAACATTTCCAGGTTAATTATTTTGTTCCATCTATTAACTTTTTATTTACAAACTCCAGGTTATGTAATTATTTGGGATATTCATATTTTAATATAATTATTTTCATTAGTAATTATAGAGCGATCCCATGAAAATGTCACACCGAGGTGAAAACTTTGAAATTGATGCACGAATAATTTTTTTGGCGTAATATATATCTTTAAAGATCAAATTTTCTGATTCTATAAGATATTGTTCCATAAGTGTATTATGTTAATCAATTGTTCGTGGTAGAACTTTTAATATTCCAAACCTGTAAAAACACTCAAAATGTTACCAATTTGTTGTTTAATAATGTGGTCGTATTAATTCGCTTTATTGTACAAACTCTTTTGTTAAACCATACTTTGGTCCTCCCTAGTCGTAAATGTTATAATATTAATTGCCTTCTAATGTTCTATATACCTTAAATGTGTCCTTTAATTGTTAACTGCAAGCTGTGGTCAGTCAGTCTCGGAAAATGTATAAAAATTACTGTACACAACATAATAATTGATGAAATAATATTTCCTCTTGGATCCTACGTTATCGGTACGCAACTAACAAAAACGTACTGAAGACATTTTCTTGTAAAGTCATTATTTTTACCGCTAGTGTCCCGTGACTGACTGACTTTTAGTTCTATCATATATATGCTAATACGCATGGTGCAGTCAGTTGCTTTCTGCACTCCGCTGAGGATTAACATAAACATGGTTTAGGAAATCTGGTAGACTGTTCGGCTCAGCTGTTACATAAAATAATTACTGGCCCTTTTTGTGTGTCAGTCCACAGCTGTGGTCTCGAGGTAGCGTGCTGCCGTGTCACGCAGCGGGCCCGGGTTCGATTCCCGGTCGGGACAGGCTCCTGGGTGAGGTTCTTTCGGAGTTTTTCCTCACCTGTAAGACCAATGTCAGGAATCCTAGGGCCCAACGGTCCAAGAAAATCATCCTGCCATCATAATCATTATCATCATCATCATCTTTCACCGGTATGGAAAGCAACGGGAAGCTACCACACCTATAATTCCCTAGTAAAGTTGCAAAGCATAGCATGGAAATGCTATGATTGCAGTGAAAGACCTGCCATCGGGTAGAATTACTATGGATGGATTTATGTGTCAATTTGAACTAAAAGACAGTTAGGGGAAGCATTTAAATATATTCAGGAAAAATGTTGCAGTAAACGAAGCAGGCATACTTACTGATTTCTCAGAACATTATACCTACAAAGAACAAAATGAGATCCAGGCAGTTGATTGAAGAAATTAGCATATCTCAATAATAACTGCTGTTGCCTGGTTTAGATGGAAGGTGACAGAGAAGTTCGGAAGAAATACTTTGTTCTAGTGTCAGGTTATGTGACACATAGCAAGTGTGCTATAGATGCTTCCGAGAGAAAAGTTTTTTTTAACTATAGTGATTTCTTCCAAAACGTGAGGTGATAAAAAAAATTCAGTTGGAGCAGCAGGTAACAGAAATAGGCCTATAAATTTAGCAATGTGACACTTCTTACTTGCATATTTGAATTTTGACATGAAGTGGAATTTCTTTGAATCGTACCATGGAGAGTTGGCTATAGATGCGATTGTTGGCCAAGTAAAAAGGAAGGCACGAATATATGAAAAATCAGGAAAGAAGATACAAAATGGTGCAGAATTGTGTAATGTGAGCTGTAAAACCAACCAAATAACTGGAGTTACAAAATGATATAGAAGAAGGAAATATTTTTTTACAAAAACAATTTGAATATCTTGCATCTTTCACGGACTCATTACGTACACAGCGTGAAAGCGTTGGACTGTATGTTACAGAGTATGCACCTGTCAAACAATCAGTGCAACAAATTCATAAGTTCGTGTGTTAAAAAAACTGAATGGCGTGACAGGTATAGAAAGCCCATGGCTGCTAATCTCACATCCAAGTATATCAATCACAGAGGTGGACAATCGTCTAATCAACATATAGGGTGACATGTGGTCAGCATGTCGGATACTCCAGCCGTTATGGCTGGTTTTCTCGACCGCAACCGCTAAATAATGTAGCTACCCAAATTCTTCATGATTCTAAGCGGGCACCAATCCCATTGTGGCCGAAATTCCATGAGAAAATTTATTCTCTGATGGGGCTCGAATCGGTGCTCTCTTGATTGAAACCATTGAGTTACAGCATGGGACTTCATGCGTGACAGGAAACATTATTTGTATTAATGGGTCAAGTCAAGTTAGCAGTGAAATTTTTATATAAGCGATCTGATACATCGATTTTATGATGTTAGTCATCAGAGTTATGTTTTTATGGTTGTTTAAAAGTAGAATTTCCCACGTCAGCAATTGTTTACTAACTACAACTTACTAATGCGATTTACGATAATTTATTTTGAAAGTACATGCACTGTGTTAAATAACTAACTTATTAAGAATGTGTATACATTCTCGAAAGCTTAAACTTTTTATTTCAGTGGTTCAATCTAGAAATAAAAAATATTAAATCTTACATCAGATAAACTGTAATAAACTCCACTCCAAGCGCGACAGGCCTAGAAAGCCCTTTCGTGTACCAACCGACTACTGGCCTCACGTCCACATGTGCTATAATCACAGAGGTAGACGATCATAAGCCAGTATAGGAGTAACATGTGGTCAGCATGTCGGGTCACCGAGCCGTTATAGTTGGTCTTATCAACCTGGAGTCGTTACATATTGTAGCTACCCAAATGCTTCACGATGCTGGGTGGGTACCGGTCCCATACTGGCGCTAATTCAATGAGAAAATATCTTCCCCCCAGGGGACTCGAACCAGCGCAAGTTCCATAGCTCTGCGCCAAGGCTTCTTGCCTTAACCACTCGGCTATGGCACCGACCTAAATTGTAATCAGTTGTTATACACACACATGCATACAATTTTGGTAGAGATACTTAACAATAGGGAAGGCACTTCGTTATTAAGTATTTAATAGTTTCGTTATTTTATATAATTTAAAATGGCACATGGCAGGCGAGTTAATTTAATTACATTATTGATTTAAATTAATATTTATTTTACAGCAAAATTAAATTTAACAATTTTTGTAGAATTGATAAAGTATTTGCAGTTCTTTATTAATCTCTGTTACCGAAGCTGTTTATCTAGTTTCATAGTATTTTATTACATTTGTGTAATATTTGCATTTTGATATTCTAAACAAAATTCAGATGTCAGTCACAAAATAATGTCAGTCAGTCACACATCACATATAGGTCATAACTTCGGTATTAATTGTGATTTAGGTTTATTTTTTCATTTAAAATGTAACTTGAAATGTTCCCTGCAAACGGTATTTTGGAAAATTGTATTAAGGATCACATTTCAGAGAATGATGTAGATGAACATGTTAAGTTGCATGATGAGCTGACATTTATGTCAGTCAGTCACACATACTTTGATAGATAATAAATAACACTTTTTTCTTCAGAAGTTGTATATTTATGTACAATCTTAATCAGACATTTTTCCTCTATCATATCACGTTAATAACACCTCTAATTTCAAGCAATTGTAATATTGATGCAAGCATTTTCCAGCAAAAGTGTATTGTAAAGTCAGTCAGTCACATATCGAATTGCTGAAAATTAAGAATCCCAGTTGTGAAAATTTGCTTTCGTTTCAGATGTGTCTCTGCTCGGCTGGTCAATGGAAGGAGATGTCGATGAATAAACAAAAATTAAACTCGTCTATAAGATTATAAATGCAAACTAAACACAACGAAACTGTCATTTAGCATCATAGAGTTTATATTTTTGTTATCTGTGATCGACTCGCATTGCCTCTTCCTACGCGCTACGCATAGAGTTACTGTTTACCTAAGTTGTTTAAGGATGTCCAATGTTTTGTTTGAAACGTGAAATTGACAACAACAACAACAACAGTAGGCTAACAATGAAGTTTAGGTCTCTTTTCTTTCGTTTGTTTGGAATTGTTTTCTATATCCGTACGTGTTTTGTCGTCATTTAGTGTTTTAATGCACTTTACAGTACACACGTTGCATAAATCTCATCTTGAAACTACAAACAAGTGTATATCGTTATCAATAAAAAATATGAATAGCATGTTATATAATGTAAATGGACAGTTCATAACAAATGAGGAACATTTTGAATAAGTGTAATTACCAAAAACAATAATTACTAGAAGGAATAAACGGTAGGTGTACAAATAAATTGAAAATACGCTCAATTATGGAAATGCGTGCTATTATGTATTACTTGAACTCTTGTCGTCCCACTTCTCTCGAAAAAAAAATTAAACTGAAAATATAATAAAACTCTTATTCTTCCAGTCATATTATAGGGACGCGAAACGTGAACTTTACTTTAAGGAACGAGAAAAGATTACGAGTGTTTGACATTAAACCTGTTAGGACAAAGAGAGGCGCCACGGTATTTATTGACCGCGTGGCTACTTTATAGACCTGACCTTTTATGTATTACTCTAATAAATAGACTTGAAACTGAAAATTCTAAATCCAATCTAACTTCTGAAACATCCAAAAAGAACAAATATAAAAAGTGTTTTAAAAATGTCTTATATAAATTAATAGATTTAAAAATTTCTTTCGAATTACCTCAAACCAATTAGAAATAATCTCCATGCGCAACAGGTCAAGAAGGCCTTTGCCCTTTCAGTCACATCCAGATATATCAGTCCACAGATTGGACTCACCTACTCTAGGCAGTATAGTGTCGGGTCCCCCCCCCAGGCGTTACAACTGGAATCTCAGTCCCACACTCCATGAGAGAACTTTTTCTCCACTCAACACGACTAACTCATTTACAGTGCGGGACCACGAATAAGTAACTAACTGATTGGGTTTATTGAACCCGTAGGTTTATGTCTGCGCGCACATAAGCTTTCCATACATCCCTATCTCAAGCTAATGTTTTCCAATCATCCCGTATATATTCTACTTCTCTCAAATAATGGTCAATATAATTCTCGCACCTCATTCTTGGCCTTTCTACTGAACCGCTTCCCTCTGGTTTTCTTAGAAGAAGTTTCCATGTCCATCTCCCATTCCCCATTCGTGCCACATGCCCTGCCCATCGTAGTGTACGAGATTTAACTCTTCTTATTATATCTGGTTTTCTGTAAAGATAATGTAGCTCATTGTTATGCAGTCTTCTCCATTCGCCTGTGTTTTGATATAACGGAAAACTGTAAAATGCTCCAAAACTAATTAACAAAGTTACGACACTTTCTATTACTCGCTATGAACGTGTTTTGTATAATTGCATAGTTAACAGGGCTTAATGACGTCAAAACTTATTTCACGTAAATAAAATCATCTCACAGCTAAATTTATAATCACTTTCTTTTTTTTAATCTTCACTAAGTTCTTTCCTCTGTTTCATTTTGGACTCCCCTGAAGGGAATACATGCTCATTGTGTTTTAACTTCAAGTCTGTTACATAAAATCTCCAAATTGGCATCTTTTAAAAGAAATCTAAATTTATATTTGCTCTAAACTCGACTTATTATTATCCAGTGTAAGATATATATATATATATTAATTGGTGTTTCCCGTATAATGTATCATATTTATATTATTATTATTATTATTATTATTATTATTATTATTATTATTATTATTATTATCGTATCATAATTGTTATTACCCTATAAAATGTTTGTACATGACATTTACATTGCTACATTTATTGTATCTTTAACTGTTTATAATTAGTATAGTGTATATCTATATTTGTCGAATATTTATTTGTATTTGTGCTGGTTGAGTGGAAGAGAGGGCCTTATGGCCTTAACTCTGCCAGAATAAATAAAGTATTATTATTGTTATTATTATTATTATTAAAGTAAAGCTCAGTTGAGGTTATGTGATAAAGTATCTGAAAGAAGGTCCTTAATTGGATAACTAATGGAAGAGGAGCCTACAGAACGTTGGGCAGATGGAGTGAGGAGAAGTATGGAAGGTAGAAATTTGAGGGAAGAAGATGCTTTGGACAGGAAAGTCTGGTGACAAATCACTTTGGGTTGAAGAAGAAACACTGTATTGTGGAATATTCCTAACACATCAGTCGTTCTCAACTAAATTAAGTTTCTGTTTGAAAAAAACTTGGTCAACAGAAATTTAATTTAGTTGAGGGAGACTGATGTATCAGGTACTTCTTTTAATATTCTTGATGAAAATATCCTATGTATTTTTTATATTATTAGAATGTTTTAACATCTATATGGTAACACATGGTCATTTATATTGAATTAGGCATAACGGTATATTTATTATGAAAAATATGTCCATCGGTTTGGTCTCAGGTGGTGTCGCAGCGGAACACGGTTCGATTCCAGGGTATATGTTTATTTTTCAGGGTTTTTGTCAAGTGTCACGAACCTTTAAGGTACAAACAATTATTGAATATAAATATCATTATAATATTTACCATGAATGTGTGTATTTCTCCATAACGTTGTGTTGTCTCGGAGGAGGTCCTGACATTACTTACTCAGAAAAACTGTCCACGTCCTTGTGTGATCCGTCTCCCGGCAGGTCGTGTGTAATGCAACTAATAATCTACCAAAGACAGAATTATAAAAACATTATAATAGGATGAATTATTTTTATAATTAAGGTTTAAAAACTAAAATGTACAGGCTACAGGCCTTCATAAGTGAAGCATTCTGGAAATAAATAATTCCAGATATAAAAATAACATAGTTCACAAGAAGGTGAGAATGGTTCCACTTATTCTTCTAAGAACCTAAATACCAATACAAAATAAAACATCTTTTATTTTTCCAATAGACTGTAATTATTATTTTTATGTAGGCATATTTTTTCAACTTTTTAATTTCATTTACTGGTTACGTCTACAGGCTAATTATTTAATCCACTTCTGATGTTTTTAATGCAAGGTCTTTTACACGTTAACAATTTAGCAATGAACTTAATTTGTGGACAGTTGTACGTAAAAGAATAGAAAAAAGTAGCAATTTATGTTACATAAAAAAATATGATATATAAATAATTTTGGAAGGTAAAATATGCTACATTAATGAAATAGAGAAGGAACGATATTTACAAATGTAATTATCGTTGGAAGTAAAGAAAAGCTTGGACGATATAAAATATGTTACAATATCGTATCAACACACAAAAGTACTTATATCTAAGTATAAATAACAACTCACAAGACTATCGTCTGTAATTGTACTGTTAAGTCCTAAAATGGAGTATTAATTTACGCCATAAAATTGATAAATCACTGGGGAACAGTGATTTTGGTGCCTTAATGTTTTCACGTATTTATGGGTATATTTGGGTCACTGATTCCAAAGATGATTTCAGTTTCGTCCTATCAGCTCTAGTTTTTGAGATAGAGTTTATTCAAATTATATACCAGTTCAAAAATACTGGTCCACATATACAACTATATTACTCGCATACAATTAAATACAAAAGAACAAATACTTTCTTTTTCATGAAACAACTGTATCTATATAACTACCATAATTTATTTACACATTAGTCTCGTTAGAATCATTAATTTTCCTCCATCAGGTCGCAGAATCCCCGTTTCTGTGATTTCCTCCGATGCAATGATCTTGGACATTCTCGGTGGATGCTCCAACAGTAGTCCGCCATCATATGTATATCCCACCGTCCACGATACCTTTCTTCCATTGTACTTAATTCCTGGTGAAAACGCTCACCCTGTTCCTCACTTACATCTCCAAGATTGTCTGGAAATCGATCCAAATGACTGTGTAGGTAGTGTAATTTGATGCTCATGTTACAACCTAGTGCACAAAAAGCAGTGAGCATATTCTCCACTAGTTCATCACTATTAGGAGACTTATAGTTTCCAAGGAAATTCTTCACTACCATACAGAACGAAGACCATGCGGCTGCTTCAGTATCATTCATTGAGTCTTGAAATTGATGGTCATTAATAAGTTGGCGGATTTGTGGTCCATCCAATATACCTGCTTTTATTTTTTCCTTACTCAGTGCAGGAAATTTTGTACATATGTAGCCAAAACATGTTCCATCTCTATTCAACGCCTTGATGAACTGTTTCATTAAACCAAGTTTAATATGCAGTGGTGGCAAGATGATGTTGTTTCTGTCAACCAAAGGTTCTGCAACGATGTTTTTTTCTCCAACGGTCATGCTTTCTCTAAGAGGCCAATGCCTTCTCACCCAATGTTGATCTTTGGCTCTAGAATCCCATAAACATATAAAGCATGGGTATTTGGTGTACCCACCTTGTTGTCCTAGAAGAAAATTCACCATCTTGAGATCGACACACATTACCCATTGGTGATCACGGTAAGAGATCTTCTCTAGCACTGTAGCTATTGTATGTTGATTTTCACGCATAGAAACTGAGTGACCAATTGGGATTGACCTGTATATGTTCCCATTATGCAAAAGAACACATTTTAGGCTGCGTTTGGAGCTATCTATAAATAACCGCCATTCACTTGGTGTGTATTTTCTTACACCCAGCTTCATTAACAGTCCTTCAACATTCATACAAAAAACAAATTGATTTTCTACTGTGAAGAATGGCAGGAAGTCTGTTTCTCTTTTGCGATAGACTGTGACCTTTGTTCCCGGTAACAGACATTGTTTCTCTGCCAGCCTGGAAGCTAACAACTCAGATGACTTCTTTGGAAGACTTAGATCCCTTATGAGGTCGTTCAGTTCCGCTTGACTAAAACCGGATGAAACTGATGAAGGTCCCTGGGAAATCGCTGTCATTTCCCTCAGAATAGCTTTCAGTTGAAAATCATCCTCTTCTTCTGGTGACTCTGGAAGACTGGTAAAAATTGGAACAGGTATCTCCTCTGAATGTGGAACAGGGCGTCTTGCGGAGCGTAGATTGGGATATACCCATCTATTCCGGTTTTTGCTATTGATGCCCTTTACATTGACTGAACAAAAATAGCAGTCATCACTATGGTTAATTTGTTCTCGCCAGATCATTGGTTCCCCAAATTTCAAGCATTTCCGTTTCCCATTTGTCCATTGTCGTAGATGCTCTGTGCACGTTTTACATACAATGTGAGGTGCCCAAGGCTTATCTTGATCTCCCAGTTGTACTTTGAAATAGGCCAAATAAGCTCTTCTTACAAAGTCAGTTATAGGTTTTCTTTGTTGAGTGAATGTGTACTCCCCACAGATGAAACAAAACACATCAGGATTATTCACACATTTTCTTCGTGTTGAAGCCATGTCAGTCTAGAAAAAGGATAAACAATTGTCAAATTAGTAAAATTACATATGCAAACGGCAACAACAACATGAATATAACTTGGATTAAATCAATTAGTATTATGCAAACAATCGATTTACAATGGTGGTACATAAGAGCAGTATCATCAATATCTTGCAAACTAGAGCTGCTGCAACAAAATGGATGACATTTTTGGAATCAGCAGTGCCGAAATACCCAGAATCAGGTGAAAAATTTCAGGCACCAAGAAAAAAATATTTTTTTGTTCCCCAGTGAGAAAAACTGTCCACGTCCTTGTGTGATCCGTCTCCCGGCAGGTCGTGTGTAATGCAACTAATAATCTACCAAAGACAGAATTATAAAAAACATTATAATAGGATGAATTATTTTTATAATTAAGGTTTAAAACTAAAATGTACAGGCTACAGGCCTTCATAAGTGAAGCATTCTGGAAATAAATAATTCCAGATATAAAAATAACATAGTTCACAAGAAGGTGAGAATGGTTCCACTTATTCTTCTAAGAACCTAAATACCAATACAAAATAAAACATCTTTTATTTTTCCAATAGACTGTAATTATTATTTTTATGTAGGCATATTTTTTCAACTTTTTAATTTCATTTACTGGTTACGTCTACAGGCTAATTATTTAATCCACTTCTGATGTTTTTAATGCAAGGTCTTTTACACGTTAACAATTTAGCAATGAACTTAATTTGTGGACAGTTGTACGTAAAAGAATAGAAAAAAGTAGCAATTTATGTTACATAAAAAAATATGATATATAAATAATTTTGGAAGGTAAAATATGCTACATTAATGAAATAGAGAAGGAACGATATTTACAAATGTAATTATCGTTGGAAGTAAAGAAAAGCTTGGACGATATAAAATATGTTACAATATCGTATCAACACACAAAAGTACTTATATCTAAGTATAAATAACAACTCACAAGACTATCGTCTGTAATTGTACTGTTAAGTCCTAAAATGGAGTATTAATTTACGCCATAAAATTGATAATCAATAAATAATAACACAGATATTCTATTGTACTCTCAATTGATTGAGTTTTTATGTTTAAACAGAAACCATTCGTATATACTTTACAAATGCTCTACTGCGGGAGTGGAACAAATATTCACACTTCGGAGCAGTGTTCAAGTAACCGTGCCGCTCCGTTGCAGTATTTATTTCGTTAGTTTATCTCTCTCGACCTGTCCCTTTTTTGTTCTTCCCTCGTTCACCACATTATCATTTTATATTTTTATTTGTTTATTTTATTTTTTCCAAATGTCTTACTTATTTATACTGTCATATACCGATGCCAAGCCTTTATTTATGTTTTCTTGTTTCTTATTTCCTATTAAATATTATGCATACTATTGAATTTGCAGTGAAATGGCTAATATCACGGTGTTCAGTATCCTTCATTCAACATATCCTCCAATTTTTGTTACAATCCAACTGCACCAACGTAAGTACTTCCCTTGTAAGATCAACTCTCTTGAGATATTACGCTTGAAGATTGAAGCAGCCTTCCAGCATTTACAGAATACTCCAGGACTGTTTAACAGGATTCGCTACTCATTTTAGAGACGAGTTCAATGTTGCATTCAGACGCATTGACATTATTTTGAACACCTACTTAAAAGTTTAGAGATGCCACGTGTCCCTAGAAACTGATGAACCGCAACCGTTGATTTGTCGACCCATGTTTGAGTTATTTTACCTACTTCTGTTCTGTAGTTTCCATGTGTGAATTATTGGCCATCAATTCTGAAATACCCTGTATAAAATTGTAAATTTGTTTTAAGGTAAGACAATGCTTATGAATATTTAAACAGGAGATTCCATGAGAAATTTAGATATAATTTATTATTAAAATCGATATGAGGATTTTACCTTACGTTAAATTAGTTGCAATACGTTTATTAAAGAAACATTTTTATTAAACGTTTGTAAAAATTGTTCTTGTTGCATAACAATAACATGCATTATGACGTAATAATTGCTGTAACGATACGGAGCAACGCCACTGAATGTAAAATTAAAAATATTACTTTAAATGAAATTAATAAATTATTAATATTTCACAGATTGAATTCAAAACTGTTTTATCTATCAATATATACAGCTCGAAAGATGTAGACAGACCAATAAATTTTCAACTCTTTCTATCTGGTAAATATTAAATACATTTTCAAATACAATATTTAAAATACTTGTTAACATGATATCTTGCGAACAGCATACATGCTGCATATTTTAAAGTTATTCTTATTCGTCACTATAACAAATGTTAACTCTTAAATCAAATATACATGCACGTAGATAACATTGTGTTGATATGTAACTGCATGGTGCACCAGGCTGTTGTGTCAGTTTACTGATGTAGACGATATTCAAGGGAGAATGTGTGTGACATGTGGTCACACTGTGGAGGTCAGCATTTATTGTGGCCGCTACAGCTTCATAAATTCCTATTGTTTCTGTGCAGACTAAGAAAACTTATTTTATAATTAGCAGCAAGAATGAGATTACTGAAAAGCCCAAATAGAGCGACTGGTCAAATTCCATGAGTAAATGATGGGTGATGATTGTGGTGCGCCTTAATTCTAAACTTAATCTCAGGCGAATATGAATGATGTTTATGTTGGCCACATTGTTTTCGGGGACCATTTGGGCCTTAACGTTTCATGATATTTGTCTTACAGGTGAGGAAAACCCTCGAAAAAAAGTCACCTAGGAAACTTGTTCCGACTGGAGATTGAACCCGGTCCCGTTGCATGACAAGGCAACACATTATATCGAGACGACAACGGTGAACCCGGCCCCATAGTACGTTCGATAATTTTAAATATTTTCTAAATGATGGTAAAAACTCCATTAAAATCGATGAAGTAGTTTTTGAGTCCGACGCACAGACACTCATATATGAGATTTAAAAAATGTGTTACATAATTATTTTATAATGTATTTAGGTTTGTATTAAATTGTATTTTCATCGTTGTATCTGTTATGAAGGGATCCCCTCTTTTCTAAACGCTACACAAGCTTCTCCGCGTGGCGTTAGTGTTTTGTTGATGTGCAACACAAGATGGCGTAACTAGTATAAAACCCGTGCTTGCCGTGTGCAAAACTTAATAAACAAAGTTTGTAATAATTGTGATAGTTTTTAAGTGTGTGTACAGTTTTTAGTCATGTTTTGCGCGTGTTTTGATGTGTGTGGAATGAACACAGGAACTGGGGTTCTCTTGAATTCTGTACAAGGTTCGTAGATTTGTGTTATGATATTTGTAAGTTTTATACTAATTGATGTTATCAGTAAATCTCTCTATTGTAACCGCTGTGGTCTGCCTTGTCACGCAGCGGGCCCGGGATCGATCCCCGGTCGGGGCAGTTTTTCTGGGTGAGGTTTTCATCGGGGTTTTTCCTCACCTGTAAGACAAATGTCAGGAAAACTTTAAGGTGAAAACGGTCTCCGAAATCATATGGCCATCATCATCATCATCGTCATCATCATCCTTCATCGGTGTGGAAAGCAACGGGAATCTACCACACCTATAATTCCCTAGTGAAGCTGCAAGCATAGCATGAAAATGCTATGATTGCAGTGATGGACCTCCTTCGGGCAGAATTACTATGGATGGATAGATTGTGACCTTAATTTGACCTTTACCTTAAAGGTACCTTGGCTCACGTTTCCAACAAGAGTCGGAGATTTTGTAAAACCTTACATATTTTACTTTCACGTATTCATTTTTACTTAACACCCGGCGTGCGTTCCTACGCCTAAAGATATGAAAATTAATGTGGTTTTATGATTAATTGAATAAGTGAAAGACAAAATAATTATAAATTTATATCGTAATTATGTTTAGGTACCACGTGGTGATCTCCCGTGAATCTACTTATCCTGATCTTAGCGTAAATGAGTTAAAAGACGATCATTAATGTGTTTCTATGTTTAGTTGGACAAGTAAAAGGAAAAATGGTTATAAATTTATATCGTAATTATTTTTAGATACCTCGTGCCGATTACCCGGTTCTGCCTGGGAATCTATTTTTCCCGATCTTCTTGGTATTAACAAAAAAATCGTTATTGTGAGTTTTTTCATATGCTGTCCGGACTTTTTTGTATACGTTTTTGAGATATTCAATTCTGTGTACATTAATTGTATTTGTTCAGGTTTAGGCAGTGTAAGCCATTCAAGCGTCCAAAAAGCTACTTCAATCACGTTTTTAGCTACAAAGGGTGATTTTTAAGGGTGTAGGAGTTGAGCATTACAACTCTCTTATATCCTATGTTCATCCTGTAATCTCCTGAACAACAAGCCCATTACAGTCGGATGAACGGAATGACAGCGCATAAAATACGAACAAACAAACAAACATTCATTTTTATATATTAACACATAGAGTGTTTGAATGGTATAATCTCGTATTTATATAGTCAAGTGTATATAGACAAATAAAACAAATATAATATTGTGGCTTGTATCTTTCATTTAAGCGGGATAGCATTTAAGGTTATTTTTAATTCGGAATATTGTTTACAGTTTCATTTCAACCTCATATATTCTATTTAATACATCTTAAAGTTAATATAATGTGTTTGGTCGCATAGACTGAACTGATGGTCAGATGTCTTACAAATTGTTTTTTTTTATAATCCACTTTCTGACTTACTTCAACAAGCAATGTTGTGCAATACACTGCATGAGTGTGTACAACTGTGTTCAATAGAATTGGTTTCAAAATTGTATTCCCATTTCGAAGAACATTAGGTTATAGCAAAATATATTTAAGGAATATCTGAGCAATCAGAAACATACTTGTGAGTTGGGGAGCGTTATTATTTTAGCCATTTTCCATGCCCGAGGGAACGTCGTGAGGCGTAACGCCTCGTTGTATAGATAGCTTAGGTATGAGAGTGAGTTTGGAGGGATGTGTTGAATCATCTCATTAGTGATCCCGTCCAGACCAGGGGCCTTCTGCCTTGATACTTTTTTAATAATTTTTCGGACCTCTGATCTGAACACGGGTCGTATCTGGTCCGGTTCGCGATATCTGTCGATCCGTCTTGCTTCCGTTTCGACCATCCGTTCCCAGTCATCGTCAAAGTCGTCTGATTCAAGGGGCCTAAATGTAAGTTCCAGTGTATCGGCTATGGCCTGGGCTTTATCAAGAGGCTCGAATTTGAGGCCGTTCGGTCCATGTACGGGTGTATTTTTGAAGGTGTTACTATATTTGAGTTTCCTGGTAATGGGCCAAATGTTTTCTTTTGCGACTGCCTCGTCGACCTCTTCCTGGAACTTTCTGACCTTGTGTTCGCGTAAGAATCCATGGATCCTATTTGTGAGAAAGTCGAGGGCTCGTTTGTCCTCTTGTCTACGGAATTGTTTCCAGCGTTTTCTGACTGATTTATTTTGATCTACTAATCGTCCAACTTCTGGAATGTTTCCAGGGTGCCTAGAAGACCTGGAGGTGGTTGTGTTTACTTTGTAACTGTTTACGATCGTATTGGTGTAAATTTCGATTTCGTTATCTAATGCATCACGGCTGAGGGTCTTATTAGTGTCATAAAAATGCGCGATATTTTTGCGACACCGGCTGTGAATTTCCCCCAGTTTGTGTGTTTCGTTACATTTGCCGGATAGTTTCTGTTCACTAGCGTGTCTAATGTTAGAAGAACTGGCGAGTGATCCGAATTTATGTCGTGGAGCGTGGAGAGCTCTATTTTTGTTGCTGCTGTTTTCAGTAAGAAAATGTCCAGCACATCGGGGTTCGCATTTAGTCTAGTGGGAAAGTAAGTGGGTTCTAGTGGTCCCAATACATCATAACCATTCGCCTCTGCGTGCTGTTGGAGGATTCGTCCTCTCGTCGATACCAGCCTTGAATTCCAGGAGACATTTTTGGCGATTAAATCGCCTCCTGTAATGAAGTTAGGTCGTACTCTAGTTAAGGTGTTTAAATCTGCGTCGATGAATGGTTTCGACGGAGGCTGATAAGCCGAGCAGACGAGCGTCTCCTTTCCTTTTAGTTCTATTATTACCGCAGTAGCTTCAATATTAGTAAGCGGCGGCAGAGGCGCATGAACATGGCATATTGTGGACCGGATGACTATTGCCGTTTCACCGTGTGCTGGATTTAGACCTGAGGTTAAGTAGATCTTGTAACCTGGTATTCGCCAGGTGAACCAGTGCGGCTTGCGAGTCTCTTGGACCAATAGGACGTCTACGGTTTCGCATGTATAAAAGCCTCAAGATTTGTGTACTCGGACATTAGTCCATTTATATTTATACTAACTATGTTTAGGGTTTTAGTACCCATTGTCGGTGTTGAGCAGTTTCATAATACCACTGCCTAGGGCAGTGATCCTTCCGAATTGTCTGTTTGACGTTTTACGTCGAGTATGATTTCTTTGAATTTGTTAATATAAGATTTTATAGCTCCGGATGTGAACCATGCTAATATGTCGCGGAAGTCGTTCCCATCGGTGGATTGAGCTTGTGGGGTTTCTGATCTATTGCGATTAGGCAGGCGGGTGCACCAGGGATCCCTCCCTCCCTTATTGGAAGACTTGGAAAGTCGGTATTAGAGAATGGTGGACTTTCTTTCTGTTTGCTTTCCCTTTTCTACTTGCTTTCAATAACTTTAAGAGCCACGCTACATCTTCGGAAGTTGGCAGGATTCTCCCCCCGCAGTTTACACATTTTGGTAAAAGTTCCCTGGGTTTTAGGCAGTCCCTGGTGTTATGTTTACCTGTGCATTTCACACAGCGTTCATTAAGATGGCAGAATATAGCCTTGTGGCCAAAATTCTGGCATCGTAAACACTGTTGAATCCCCGATTGCCCTTTGTAGTCCTCAATTCTTATTTTGAAATTGAACAGACCGGTTATCTGTTTGAATGCTTTGGTGTTACCCTCGACTTGGGGAAGGGTCACTACCCATAATGGTAATGGAACAATCTCTTTTTGCCCGTTTGCATCGATGGACGTCCTATTGATCTGACGAACTCCGATCTGATAGCTCGCTATCGCCGAAAGAATGTTGACTGAGGTAAATGCTGGTGGTAGACCCCTTATCACAAATTTTACAAATTTACGCGAGTCGGTATCAAACGAGTAATATTCTGTTTTGTCATTTAGTAGTTTATTGCATAATTTGTCATAATCCTCGCGTGTTGTGGTTTCATTCTTAAACCCTTGGCCGTGTAAATGGCTTGATGCTCACTTTTGAGAATACTTTGAAGCTCCGTTATGAAACTTTCGGTTATTTGCTTTACGTAAATCATTGTTGGAGGCAGGATTTTTTTTGCGCGATAAGCTAGCATTGCATAGGGTGTTTGTCGTCGTATTTTCGAGGATCTCAAATCTGTTCGCGATATGTATGGTTCTTGTGGGTGATTCTCCAGTACTAGGTTTGGCTGTTTTACTAGGGAGAATAAAACCGTCGGTATCCATATCGGTCCTTCTCCTCGCCGTTTCAGTTGTCCCTGGGTTGGGGCTGATCCCCCGCGAATAAATATTCACGGACTCTATTGAACTAGAATGTCTCCTAACGGTTTAAATTTGGATCCACACTTAGTATCAACGCTGTCTAGTATCACACCGACAAAATATTTAACTAACCACTTGAAATGTCTGTTGCAGCCTAGCCAAAAGACAAGTAAGCACAGAAAAACACTCACGGTTTGTTGAGAATGATAAGTCACCATCTGGTTCCAGCGCCAGTCCGGGCCCAAACTGCTACGCTTCACTCCTGCGTCCAGTCCCGTATTTCCCAGCGTGCTCTCCAAGAGACGAAATCACCAGGTCAGTCACTACACCACTCTGATGATGATCTGATAGATGATGAAGATGCTGGCAATTCTGTCCGCTGTCTATCCTATTTATATGTTCACCGCGATGTGTTCGTAAGTTGTATCTGCTTCTGATTGGTCAGCGTTAGGGACTTCCATTGCTCCAATGAGATTGCTGTTTGATGGTCTAGTCGACTGTACGTTATATCTGCCTTCTGATTGGTCAGCGGTAGGGACTTCCATTGTTCAACTGAGATTGCTGTTTGATAGTCTAGTCGACTGTGGTTGTAGAGGTCTACATTTTGCGTTTTTTAGAACCGGTATCCATACTTTGTTGACTTTTAATGATTCTTCTTTTCTGTTGAAATTGTTTTTATGTTTGAATGTTTCGATGGCTTCTCGTTGTAGACGGGTAAAATAGTGTGTGCAGTTAGATAATATGTCTGTATTCTGGTATTGTACTCTGTGGCCATCAAGTAAAGAGTGTTCTGCTACTGCCGACTTATCCATTTGTTTAAGACGACTGTATCTTTCATGCTCCTTAAGTCTGGTTGTGATGGTGCGTTTAGTGGTGCCTATATACACTTTTCCACAACTGCATGGTATCCTGTATATGCCTGCTGTCTGATGAGGATAGAGTTGATCCTTTATAGGTCTGAGAAGGTTCCTGATTTTCTTGATAGGCATGTATACTGTCTTTATGTCTTCTTTCTTTAGTAGTTTTCCAATGCGCTCCGTTACATTCTTGATGAACGGTAAAAATGCCCTGGTTGAAGTTTTTCCCTCTGATTCCTTGCTGCTGTTGCTGTTGTATCGACCGGGATGATTGGCTCGGTTGATTTCTTTCCTGGTGTATCCATTGGCTGTGAATACCGTCTGGAGGTGATGAAGTTCCATTTTTAATAAATTCGGATGACAAAGTTTTTTGGCTCGATCTGTCAATGATTTGATGATTCCAAATTTTTGTTTAGGGTGATGATTCGAGGTTTTATGAAGATACCTGTCTGTGTGGGTAGGTTTTCTGTAGATAGTGTGATAAATGTTGCTGTCTTCTTCCCTTTTGATCAGGATGTCTAGGAATGCTATGCTGTTATCTGTTTCTTTTTCTATGGTGAATTGTTTACTGGAGTTTATGTTGTTGATGTGTGTCAGAAATTCATCTAGTTTCTCTTCCCCGTGGTTCCAGATTACAAAGGTGTCCTCTACATAGCGAAGCCATATCTTGGGTTTGATAGGTGTCATATCTAAGCATGTTTGCTCAAAGTTTTCCATGAAGAAATTGGCAACTTCTGGGCTCAAGGGACTGCCCATAGGTACTCCATCTGTGTGCTCATAGAAATCAATGTTGAATAGAAAATAGCTGGTGGTTAAGCAGTGTTCGAAAAGTTTTGTGATGTCTTGAGGAAACTTGGCAGCTATGAAGTGAATAGTCTCCATTTATTGGAACTTTGGTAAATAGTGAGACCACGTCGAAACTGACCATTATATCTTCCGGTTGTAATGCTATCTCTTTTAGTTTTTCTAAGAAGTGCATTGAGTCCTTGACATAAGTGTCACTGTTGTTGGTATGTGGTTTCAATAAAGTTTCAATTATGTATTACGTAATCAAATCACCCATTTTGTAGCATCCATCCAGCTTGCAATATTCTTACCACACAGTTTTCCTTCCTTATATAATTTATTTTACACACTCACAGTGCTGGAATTATTTGAATGACTTTCGTGTGCTATTGTGTTCAATTTCGCATTATGTTTCTTCATTGCATCAAACTGATTTTAAATTGTAGTTTCCTGGAAAGTTAAACGTTTATAACTGATCAGTACGTTTTCGCAGTTTTTGTGGTAGTTGCATAGTTTCTGCCTCCAATATATGCAAAATATCAACAGAAGAGTATGGACAATTTGATGAATTGTCGGAATTCAAATTACTTGCAAGAGTAGCACACAGAAATAAATTGTGCATAGGATCAATTCTGGAAACGGTGATATAATACACATGACGGAGACTCAGAAATGTTAAATTAATATTGTATAAAATGGCGATTCTTCAAGTTATATATTAAAAGGATTCAAAAGAGATTTCTTAGTTTAAGACATGAGAAAATATTGATATTTGACAATAAAGTGCATAAGAAAATTTGTTGACCAAACAGGGGCATATAGACAGGTGAATGGGAGAGACTACATGCCGACCCACCTCAGTATATGAAATTTAAGATTTATTTATGGTTTTCCATAAAGATCATCATAATAGTCTTCTTAGTACATCTGCCTGTTCGTCTGTTTTTGTTGAGTCAAAAAAAGAAATTCTAGGAACTTTATTTTCAAATTCTCGTAATCTTTTCTGCCCCCTTAACTTTAAAGTTATTGTTTCGTATCCATATAATATAACACAATTAGATATTTTCCATTTTTTACAGGAATCCTTATAATCCATAGTAGCATGCGTTTCCAGAATTGAGCCTGTGTTTAATTTCTTTCTGAACTTAATTCCTACTTGTAATTTTTCCCGAGATATTTGAGTTCAGCCATTTCTTCTAAATATCCCTCATTTGCCACTAACTTGCCTTTACCATTATATAATATATTTCTAGGTGTGGCTATGTACTTAGTTTTATTGATGTTTACTTCCAGTCCCAATTTTTTACTGTTACTAAATAGAACGTACATGTTGGCCCGTAGTATCTCCTCTCTATCGCCTAATTATACTACATCATCAGCATAAACTAACAGCTTATTAATATCATTGAGCAGTACCCCTTATTTATCCTATAAAGATTTTAAGGCATGCTGTAGTAGAAAATATAGTAGTGGATTTCAAAAGTATCTGAAAACTGTTTGCCTACCCGCATCCGACTTTTTATACATTTAGACATGATCGAATTGCGGTAGGGACTTCCATTGTTCTACTGAGATTGCTGTTTGGTAGTCTAGTCGACTGTGCTTGTAGAGGTTTACATTTTGCGTTTTTTTAGAACCGGTATCTATACTTTGTTGACTTTTAATGATTCTTCTTTTCTGTTGAAACTGTTTTTATATTTGAATATTTCGATGGCTTCTCGTTGTAGACGGGTAAAATAGTGTGTGCAGTTAGATAATATGTCTGTATTCTGGTATTGTATCCTGTGTCCATCAAGTAAAGAGTGTTCTGCTACTGCCGACTTATCCATTTGTTTAAGACGACTGTATCTTTCATGCTCCTTAAGTCTGGTTGCGATGGTGCGTTTAGTGGTGCCTATATACATTTTTCCACAACTGCATGGTCTCCTGTATATGCCTGCTGTCTGATGAGGATGGAGTTGATCCTTTATAGGTTTGAAGGTTCTTGATTTTCTTCTTTCTTTCGTAGTTTTCCAATGCGGTCCGTTACATTCTTGATTGTTATGAATACATAGTTCTTTATATAGATTTTTTTACTGTTTTATAGACTACCTTAATTATTCGAGCAAAGTCGTTTGAGATGGACTTTAGACATTCAAAGTCTGTTGAGATAGAGTATAGTTCAGAGCAAAGTCTTGTTGGAACTAATTGTAAACATCCCTACTTTTAGTTCATTGGAATGTTAGTATGATACAGTTACGGGTAATTCGAGGTCAAAATTTAATATATAACACTTGAGAAGTGAGGGTCTCGCGTCTGTCTGTGTGTGTACGGCTGGAGGGTAAGTCACCGACCATTTTTCTTAATATGTGACAGGGATCCTTTTGAAAAAGAATCAATTACCTTAACTATTCTGATAGAAGTCTAAACAATGTAGACTGTTTTAATACGATATTTTCAAAAAGGGATATAACATTTTTAATCATGTAGATTTGGTTAGATTTAAAAATTCCACAACTCCCTCTTCTCAACCCCCCAAGAAAGTACTGTAGTTTTTAATATATGCTTAGAATAGATTTAGGGCTAGAGATATTTAGGATTTATAATTATTTATACTTTAGTAATAAAATAGTTTAAAATAAGACTTCCTTTGTTTATTTCAAAACATGTAAACTGTACATCCTCATACTAACGCTCGGCTAGATAAACGCTACCAGATTTTCCAAGTCCCGAAGGTCCTTTAAGGCTAATAAATCCAGTTGGAACCATAACATTGATGAACGGTAAAAATGCCCTGGTTGAAGTTTTTTTCCTCTGATTCCTTTCTGCTGTTGCTGTTGTATCGTCTGGGATGATTGGCTCGGTTGATTTCTTTTCTGGTGTATCCATTGGCTGTGAATACCCTCTAGAGGTGTTGAACTTCCGTTTTTAATAACTCCGGATGACAAAGTTTTCCGGCTCGATCTGTCAATGATTTGATGATTCCAAATTTTTGTTTCGGGTGAGGATTCGAGGTTTTATAAAGGTACCTGTCCGTGTGGGTAGGTTTTCTGTAGATAGTGTGGTAAATTTTGCTGTCTTCTTCCCTTTTGATCAGGATGTCTAGGAATGCTATGTTGTTATCTGTTTCTTTTTCTATGGTGAATTGTATACTGGTGTTTATGTTGTTCATGTGTGTCAGAAATTCGTCTAATTTATCTTCCCCGTGTTTCCAGATTACAAAGGTGTCGTCTACATAGCGAAGCCATATCTTGGGTTTGATAGGTGTCGTATATAAGCATGTTTGCTCAAAGATTTCCATGAAGATATTGGCAACTATTGGACTCAAGGGACCCCCCCCATAGCTACTCCATCTATTTGCTCGTAGAAGTCGTTGTTGAATAGAAATAACTGGTGGTTAAGCAGTGTTCGAAACGTTTTGTGATGTCTTGAGGAAACTTGGCAGCAATGAGGTGAATTTATTGGAAAGAAGACATAAAGACAGTATACAGGCCTATCAAGAAAATCAAGAACCTTCTCAGACCTATAAAGGATCAACTCTATCCTCATCAGAACGCAGGCATATACAGGATACCATGCAGTTTTGGGAAAGTGTATATAGGCACCACTAAACGCACCATCGCAACCAGACTTAAGGAGCATGAAAGATACAGTCGTCTTAAACAAATGGATACGTCGGCAGTAGCACAACACTCTTTACTTGATGGCCACTGGGTACAATACCAGAATACAGACATATTATCTAACTGCACACACTATTTTACCCGTGTACAACGAGAAGCCATCGAAACATTCAAACATAAAAACAGTTTCAACAGAAAAGAAGAATCATTAAGAGTCAACAAAGTATGGATACCGGTTCTAAAAAACGCAAAATGTAGACCTCTACAAGCACAGTCGCTAGAGCAAATATTGAAGTTTGAGAATTGGTACCGACCTTATAAAGGTCTTAACCCAATATTTGAGGTGCTTGTAGTGAAGGTGTGGCGTAACTTGTTTGCTTGCTCTGAAGAGTGCTCCTCTAAACAGTTTTTCTTCTTCAGGTAGAAGTCTTCTTTGAAGTGTTGCATAAGCTAGTCGGTCTTAAAAATTTTTCTTGTAGTGTTCAGATATTTCAGTCTATATTCTTGAAGAAACTTGGGAATTCACAAAGGATAGTGTGGATTGAAGGACTTGGGGGTTTTGAAGGATGGTGGTGAGGAGAATAAGGAGGGATTGGAGTATATTCTCCGGTTTTGGGTTCAGAGAAGGCAAATGAGGGAAGTTTTCTTCTATCTTTCTTGGAGTAGTTTCAGGCTTCCTCGTGGTTGATGGTTGATTTGTTCCTTGTGCTTGTCTCATTTTCAGATACTTCTGAAATATGGGACATTTTCTGTGACTTGTTGCATGATCTGCGTTGCAGTTGGAGCATTTGACTTCTGCCTGGGTGCAGTCGGAGACTTTATGGTTACCGGAACACCTGACGCATTTTGTGTCTCGGAAGCAGAATTCTGCAATGTGTCCAAAGCCTTGGCACTTGAAGCACTGGGTGCCTCCTGTGGGTTTCCTGTAGGGTTCCAATCGAATACGGATTTTGAATAGCTCTTTTAGACTTTTTTTCGATTTTTTCCTTAAGGTCTGCTGTTTTGTTGAATGTTAGGATATAAATTGGAAGCTCTACCTTCTTTTTTACTCCATTTGTGTAGACTTGTTTTCTATACTTCTTACTTCTTTGAGCGGCAGGTTCCTATTTACAATTTCATCACATATTTCTTGTGCTGAGATGGACTTAGGAAGTCCCTTCATAACTAATTTGAAGATAGGAGGCCTGCCATAGCCATGGGTGTAGAACTGAGTCTCAGATTTCTTGAGCTCCTTGTAAGCTCGCCTGTAGGCCGCCTTTGTTGAGGTCCTAATGGTCAGTACGCCCTGGTTGTACTTCATGAGTACATCTTCCTAATTTCCTGCAGTGATGCTTTCCAATTTTAGTGGTGTGATGTCTTTGGAGTATACCACTATGGGAGATGGGGTTTCTGCCTCGTCTTCATTTACATGTTCGAACAGATTTCTTGTTTCTATTGATGTCCTTTGTTTATTGTAGTTTTGGTTTTTCCTGGCAGTGCGACGTGCCGGCGGGTGGACGAATCCATCCCTGTCTTGCATTTCTGCGTTGTATTCTTCTTTCAGCGAGGTTCTAGTAGTTGCCAGCTTCTCGAAGGATGAATGAGAAGAATCGAGAATGAATGAATGAGAAGAATGAATGAAGCACAGTCGACTAGACTATCAAACAGCAATCTCAGTGGAACAATGGAAGTCCCTACCACTGACCAATCGGAAGGCAGATATAACATACAGTCGACTAGACCATGAAACAGCAATCTCATTGGAGCAATGGAAGTCCCTAACGCTATAACGCTGACCAATCAGAAGGCAGATACAACTTGCGAACACATCGCGGACAGACAGCGGACAGAATTGCCAGTCTCAAAACAACTCTTGAGGATGCCAGACGCAGTCTCTGGCGAAACGTCGGGGAACTACAAGCCTCACGACCACGGCCTACAGCCCGAAAATCTTCTTCAAGATCATCATAGAATGTCAATATTTTTTGAATAGCATTTGTTTAATTGTATTGTATACGTTGTAGCCTATTGGCTGACCGCTGTATATATATATATATATATATATATATATGGCATTGAATCACTTAAATTATTTCACACACCTGTGAATGCTATGTAAATATAAATTCCAGGGCTTTGCAAATAATGAAAATTTCGGCAATAAAATGAGTATTTTTTTAATAAACAGAGGAATTGTCTTTTCGTCCCAACTCCTTTTAAAACACGTTAAATTGAAAATTATTATTCTACCAGTTATATTATATGGATACGAAACATTAACTCTTACTTTAAGAAAGGAAAGGAGATTACGAGTATTTCAGAATAGAATTCTTAGGAAAATTTTTGGAGCAAATAGAGATGAACAGACAGGCGAATGGAGAAGACTAGCACAGTGAACTGTAATAAGAACAGTTAAGTTTTGCAGACTGCGATTGGCAGCACATGTGACACGAATGGGGAATGAAAGACGTGCAGGGGAGCTTCTTGTACGAAAACCTTTGGGAAAATGCCCAGTTGGTAGACCACGAATGAGGTGGGAATATAACATTAACCAAGATTTGATGGTAATCGATTATATAGGGGATGATTGGAAAACATTATCCCAGGATAGCAATGAATGGAGGGCTTATTTCCGCGCGGTCATGAACCCATGGGTTCGACAGTGCCAGTGAGTGAGTTAGTTACTTAAGCAGAGAAATTATTGTTACAGGAAATGAAGAAATCGATGCATCGGGTGTTTTGGAGCCTCATTGTATGTGATGTATCCTGGAGTATCTTTATTTATTAAATTATATAACTTCATGATTAATAGTATTTATCATATGTAGTGTCCAGTAAAATAATAAACTATCCAAAACCTAATTCATAACAGTTCAGGGAACGATAAGGTCCTAACATAAACGTTCTATCAGCTCCTCATTAAGTAGTTCGAAACAGCTGGTACATATAGATATTGTTTCCGAAGTTCTTTACTTGAATGGCTAAATTGTAAGGCTTCCCTTATGTACAGACATACAGCTGTCATATGAGCAGGAGAGTAGGTTAGGGTGCACCGTACCTGTTGACACATTGTTGTTTTGTCGGGTGAATAACATTGATGTCTTTATCTTGGTTCCCAAACCTATATATTGGTTTGTTTGTCTAGGTACCAAAGCCTCAGTTGGGTTTTTACCTTAGTTCCCAGGGCTGATAGTTGGTTGCTTTGTCCAGGTTCCAGAGCCTCTGTCGGATATCTTTAATTTGGTTCCCAAGCCCATTCTATTCATAATTAATGCTTGAATTTTTCTTAAATACTTAGAAATAAAGCATCCGGGAAATAATACTGTCGTCTTGACCAATCAATTTAAGCAGTTTTTACACCAGTTCTGAATCTTATTCATTGCTTGCATTTATGATAACGAATGGTAATTGACTATGTATGTCGGGTTGATCTTGAAAAACATGATACAGAGATCAATTTAATGCACTCTTTTGGTCCAGCTCGCTCATTTTACAGTCCTGAAAGAGAAGACAAAAATGCTGGGTCCCTGATCAGCACATCATCATGAATATCCCGGTTCCTTCAGCAACCAGAACAAGACGACAGTATAATTTCCCAGATGCTTTATTGCTAAGAATTGTAGAAAAATTCAAGTCTAAGAAGCATTGATTATGAATAGCATGGGCTTGGGAACCAAATTATACAGATCCGACAGAGACTTTGAAACCTAGACAAATAAACCAACAACTATGCTTGGGAACCAAGTAAAGATACCCAGCTAGGCTTTGGAACCTGGACAAAGAAACCAACTAACAGCCTTGGGAACCAAGATAAGAAACCCAATTGAGGCTTTGCAACCTAGACAAAGGAACCAATATATAAGCTTGGGCCAAGATAAAGAAACCCATCTAAGACTTTGGAACCTAGACAAAGAAACTACAATTAAACTTGGGAACCTTGGAAAAGTAACCTACCTGTGGGTGAGCTTGTCTGACTATCGGGCGTGACATCTTGACGATGGGGATACTGATTCTTAAGAATAAACTTCTAAAGGATTGGTAGTGGCATAGCCACCATGGACCAACGCAATTCAGAAATATGGATGGTTCTCAGCCATGCTTATAAACTTAAATATAGAGCTTTAATACAACTGAGTTTCAATGCATATATGAATTTTCATTTTATCGCATTGATTTGTGGCCCAGAGGTTTCCATTTATGTGTATGTTTGTATGATGATCAATATTCCGAAGAAAGCTCTGATTATTGGCAGGCGTCCTCGTGGTTCTAAATGAGTCAGCACATTTACTGCAATTCGTGGATTACGAGTGATTTTTCATGATATTCAACATTAGTTTTCATCCCTTAGTTGTTGAACCGAATAAAAAATGAAATATGTTGATTCTAGTAAATGATGATGTGCTCTTTCTGACGGTAAAAAAAGAACACATCATTTTAGATTACGTAAGTCACGTTATTTGAGATTGAATGTAGCTCACTTTTAACAATTGCAACATGTTTATAATCCTAGATAAGTGGCTATGAATGAAGATATTCGGGCAGTACACTGTCTCTTCACCGTTAACAAATGTACCTATTATTAGTTTCCGTTTGGTTTTTGTTCTCGAGATATTTGGCCCTAAAGAAGGACTAAAATTTGACATCACAGATTTCGTTAGGCACTTTGAACTACTCTGGTGACTCTTAATGTGGATTTACTTTCGTCAGACTATGTTTTATGTATTTAGGATAAACAGTTGTGCAAGACAGAAATATGAGATCCCTACTTGCATTTTCCTTGTAGTAACAAAGAGTTAAAAATGGAATATTGATCGATTTCTTGATGGATTCATCAAAGAAATGCCTGCACATGAAAGGTCATTGTTTCCCAAATACTTCATATTCCATCCATCCATAGTAATTCTGCCCGAGAGCAGATCTTTCACTGCAATCATAGCAATCTCATGCTATGCTTTGCAGCTCTACTAGGGAATTGTAGGTGTGGTAGCTTCCCGTTGCTTTCCACACCGGTGAAGGATGATGATGATAATGATAATGATAAGGATGATTATAATGATGATGACCATATGATTTCGGGGATCGTTTGGGCCTTAAAATTTTCCTGATATTTGTCTTACAGGTGAGGAAAAACTCCGCTAAAAACCTCACCCAGAAAAACTGTCCCGACCAGGGATCGAACCCGAGCCCGCTGCGTGACAAGGCAACACGCTACCTCGAAACCATAGCGGTGGACTCACTTGATATTATGATTTGAAATTTTGCAGAGATTTATTTTTAGGGTGGACCCGAAGCCACACATTGGTGATGGTCAGCGTGGATGAGATTCAAAATTAGACCAGTTGAGATAGAATTACCCAACTGTGAAAAATATTATCATGGATGGCGATTGTGTTGATAGCGATTGGAATTTATGTTCACAAATAATTACAGAAAAATTCCAAATTTTGTTTATTTGTTTCACAATACTGCACTGTTTACACAATTAACATAGAAACTCTCACTCATGGTTAATTCTAAAACCAGTTCTTCACTCTCAACACATCCACACCCGGACACGACTGGCGGCTGGTCGTACCTGCTTATATATTCGAGTGAACAAACAATCTGGATACCTGTCTGGACATGTCTTCAACAAGAAGGTCGAGAAGTAGATTCTCGTAGAATTGTGGAATCTGGAAAATTATTGCTCTGGAAATCACATGTGAGGGGGTAGTTTGAAGTAAGACACGACACGAATAAATAGTCTTACCGCAGCCCTGGAGTTTAGACGGTAATTTGAGCAACGAGTCAACAATATGTCAAAATATGTTGTTTAAACATGTATTTAATTGAAAGAGGAGTGATCTCCGTTCGTCTACCCACAGATATCTCAACTGTAAAAATTGATAGTTTAAATAGCTCCTTAAACAAGTGCAATATAGCGGCTATATGTTAGACAATAAACATATTCAATGTGTCAGCGTTCTTAAAAACTTGAGATTTCATCTAGATTCCAATATAAATTGGAATACCCTAATTAAACAAACTCCAGCCTATAATGCAATCCCTGTAAAGCTGTTACCAACTTTCTGCCCTTTTCTCGTAAAGGTATTTTAGTCCAAACCTTTTTGATTCTGCATTTTGATTATTAGTCTATATTGTTCTAACCGGTACCGGTAGATTGCCGCAAGAACTGCATAATATGCGTATCAGAGTCATATTATTTAATGTCCAAAAATATGATCATATTTCTCCATTATTTCCTCGAATTATTCTGACTCCATCTCAAACATAGAAGAACATTACACTGTCTGGTTTTCTTATTTAAGTTTCTACACACTTCGACTCTAAATTATTTATTCTTTCGTTTCCAGTAACAACACGATCATATCATTAACTCTTGTACCGCACTCCTATTATCTCGCAACTGGAAATTCCCTACCACGGGACTGTCGCACGTCAGTATTGTTTAAAAGGAATTTCATATTTGATTTAACTATCGTTCGAGCATTATTTTGCTTGCAATTTACGTTGTATTATTATTATTATTATTATTATTATTATTATCATCATCATCATCATTATTATATAATTCCCGTCCGTCTTAAATATTTATGCGCTTTAGCATCACTATTTTTTTATGATGAACAGGGAGATGTCCTGAGGCATCAACCCCCAAACTGAAGGATCACGCGATGTTTGGTTAAGTTTTTCTTCCTCAAGCCTTTGTCTAACCAATGCAGAACTGCAAGGCAGTACCTTAGATAAACGGCCTTTATTGGGTACTTTGAGCCGGGCGAGCAGAACCCAGGTTGTTACTCCTTCCCTTAATCCTTTTCCAACTTGAAGGGTAATATTTATATGGGATCTGGAGCAGAATCCGAAGATACATCAGAAGGGTATATTATAGGATGAGTATAATTTAAGTAATTGGGTGTAAAAGTAGGTAAAAGGACAAAAAAAAGTGACAATAAAAATACATAAGGGTAGAGCAATGACAGCAAAGTTAAATGTTATCCAATGGAACAGACATAAAAACAGGATAAATAAGCTACAAATTCACATTTCAATAGCGAGAAGTTCTGTTACATCGGGAGATTAAGTATGGAATTTGATTTATCGCGGAGAGCAGCAAGATGTTGAAAATTGAAAAAATAAAAATCAAATAAAGCCACACGAGAAAAAAATTAAATATTCAATAGTTGATTACATAACATACAAGCAATTCAATTTGTACGGATATGTTCGACGAATGCAAGAAGAAAGGTTACCCAGAAAAACATTGAAATGGTTTCCACCTGGAAGAAGAGACAAACCTGGAAACTCATGGATCCAAGAAATAAGAACAGGAATGATAACAAAAGAAATTATGACAAGAGGACTGGGGGATAGATAGGGACGAGCGGAGAAGGAAAATAAAACTTTAGGCACAGAAAGATTTGTAAATATTGAAAATCTGTATATACATAAATTAATTAATATTACCACTACTAATATTATTATTATTATAGATGAAACAGTTTTGAATTTAATCTGTCAAATATAAACATTTTAATAATTTATTTTAAAATAATATGTTTTCTAATTTATAATTTTTACAATTGGTGGTGTTGTTTCCACGTATTATATTCTTATATAATTATTATTATCGCTATGCAATAAAAAACATTTAAATCAAAAGCTTTTAAAGAATGCAGCAGTTCAATGCATCACACATCGGCTCAGAGCTACGGGATCTGCTCTGATTTCAGTCTCTAAGAGGATCTTCTCTTGGAATTTCGGTCTTAATGTAACCAGTGACCATCCAAAATCGTGTCAATTTTGGTGTCTTTAATAAATAGTGACTCCAGGTTGAGAAAACTAGCTGTAACAGCTTGAGACTCGAACCACTGACCACTTGTCGTCTCCTAGGTGAATGGCATAAGTGGGTACCCGGCAGCTAATAGTTCAGTTTAAAGAATAAAAAAGGCTTAATTTTAATAATGAACATCATAATGTTATAATGATCTCACTATGATGGTCGTCCGTTTATATAATTATTTAAGCTGGTGCTGCGCGACAATGCTTCATATGTGGAATAATAATAATAATAATAATAATAATAATAATAATAATAATAATAATAATGCTTTATTATAGCTGGCAGAGTTAAGGTCATAAGGCCTCTTTTCCCACTCAACCAGCAGATAGTAGAATTATACAAAAATTACATATTTATTACAATTTTAAGATATTATTCAAATACGGTCATATCCAATACGTCTTCCTCCCAGGAATGATTTTGCAAATAAACGATGATAAATGTATTTCAAAATGTATTCAATATTGACATGAAGGAGCAAGCGTTTGTCCTTCGGCTATCTATAAATCACAGCTATATTATATTTAATCTGTGACATATTAATACTTAATCGAATTAATTTAAATTGTTGTTTTAAACTTCCCTTTCCATACCACTTCTTCGTAACGTTACTACGTCATCATTATTGTTATCGCTGTAACAATAGTGCAATTTGTTGTACCGATGCAACAAGACGAATTGTATTAATGGAAAAAAGGTTTTCAATAAGAAAATTAATTGAAGTTAAAAAAAGCGCATTATCAAAATAAATAACAAATGTAACGTAGTTGTCGACTGTTTAAATATTCACAATCGCAGTTCTATGTTTACAAAAGTTACATTAACACAATTTCACATAATTTATCCATCAGCGTGTGATGTGCGTACAATTACAACGCATGAGCGTGCGATGTGCGTACAATTACAACGCATGAGCGTGTGATGTGCGTACAATTACAACGCTTGAGGGTGTGATGTGCGTACAATTACAACGCATGAGCGTGTGATGTGCGTACAATTACAACTCATGAGCGTGTGATGTGCCTACAATTACAACGCATGAGAGTGTGATGTGCGTACAATTACAACGCATGAGCGTGTGATGTGCGTACAATTACAACGCATGAGCGTGTGATGTGCGTACAATTACAACGCATGAGCGTGCGATGTGCGTACAATTACAACGCATGAGCGTGTGATGTGCGTACAATTACAACGCATGAGCGTGCGATGTGCGTACAATTACAACGCATGAGCGTGCGATGTGCGTACAATTACAACGCAAGAGCGTGTGATGTGCGTACAATTACAACGCATGAGCGTGTGATGTGCATACAATTACAACGCATGAGCGTGTAATGTGCCTACAAATACAAGGCATGAGCGTGTGATGTGCGTACAATTACAACGCATGAGCGTGTGAAGTGCGTACAATTACAACGCATGAGCGTGTGATGTGCGTACAATTACAACGCATGAGCGTGTGAAGTGCGTACAATTACAACGCATGAGCGTGTGATGTGCGTACAATTACAACGCATGAGCGTGTGATGTGCGTACAATTACAACGCATGAGCGTGTGATGTGCCTACAATTACAACGCATGAGCGTGTGATGTGCGTACAATTACAGGGCATGAGCGTGTGATGTGCCTACAAATACAAGGCATGAGCGTGTGATGTGCGTACAATTACAACGCATGAGCGTGTGAAGTGCGTACAATTACAACGCATGAGCTTGTGATGTGCGTACAATTACAACGCATGAGCGTGTGATGTGCGTACAATTACATCGCATGAGCGTGTGATGTGCCTACAATTACAACGCATGAGCGTGTGATGTGCGTACAATTACAAGGCATGAGCGTGTGATGTGCCTACTATTACAACGCATGAGCGTGCGATGTGCGTACAATTACAACGCATGAGCGTGTGATGTGCCTACTATTACAACGCATGAGCGTGTGATGTGCGTACAATTACAAGGCATGAGCGTGTGAAGTGCGTACAATTACAACGCATGAGCGTGTGATGTGCCTACAATTACAACGCATGAGCGTGTGATGTGCGTACAATTACAACGCATGAGCGTGTGATGTGCCTACAATTACAACGCATGAGCGTGTGATGTGCCTACAATTACAACGCATGAGCGTGTGATGTGCGTACAATTACAACGCATGAGCGTGTGATGTGCCTACAATTACAACGCATGAGCGTGTGATGTGCGTACAATTACAACGCATGAGCGTGTGATGTGCCTACAATTACAACGCATGAGTGTGTGATGTGCCTACAATTACAACGCATGAGCGTGTGATGTGCCTACAATTACAACGCATGAGCGTGTGATGTGCGTACAATTACAACGCATGAGCGTGTGATGTGCCTACAATTACAACGCATGAGCGTGTGATGTGCCTACAATTACAACGCATGAGCGTGTGATGTGCCTACAATTACAACGCATGAGCGTGTGATGTGCCTACAATTACAACGCATGAGCGTGTGATGTGCCTACAATTACAAGGCATGAGCGTGTGATGTGCGTACAATAACAAGGAATGAGCGTGTGATGTGCGTACAATTACAACGCATGAGCGTGTGATGTGCCTACTATTACAACGCATGAGCGTGTGATGTGCCTACAATTACAAGGCATGAGCGTGTGATGTGCCTACAATTACAACGCATGAGCGTGTGATGTGCCTACTATTACAACGCATGAGCGCGTGATGTGCCTACAATTACAACGCATGAGCGTGTGATGTGCCTACTATTACAACGCATGAGCGTGTGATGTGCCTACAATTACAAGGCATGAGCGTGTGAAGTGCGTACAATTACAACGCATGAGCGTGTGATGTGCCTACTATTACAACGCATGAGCGTGTGATGTGCCTACAATTACAAGGCATGAGCGTGTGATGTGCCTACAATTACAACGCATGAGCGTGTGATGTGCCTACTATTACAACGCATGAGCGTGTGATGTGCCTACAATTACAAGGCATGAGCGTGTGATGTGCCTACTATTACAACGCATGAGCGTGTGATGTGCGTACAATTACAACGCATGAGCGTGTGATGTGCGTACAATTACAAGGCATGAGCGTGTGATGTGCCTACTATTACAACGCATGAGCGTGTGAAGTGCGTACAATTACAACGCATGAGCGTGTGATGTGCGTACAATTACAAGGCATGAGCGTGTGAAGTGCCTACAATTACAACGCATGAGCGTGTGATGTGCGTACAATTACAAGGCATGAGCGTGTGATGTGCCTACTATTACAACGCATGAGCGTGTGATGTGCGTACAATTACAAGGCATGAGCGTGTGAAGTGCGTACAATTACAACGCATGAGCGTGTGATGTGCGTACAATTACAACGCATGAGCGTGTGATGTGCGTACAATTACAAGGCATGAGCGTGTGATGTGCCTACTATTACAACGCATGAGCGTGTGATGTGCGTACAATTACAACGCATGAGCGTGTGATGTGCGTACAATTACAACGCATGAGCGTGTGAAGTGCGTACAATTACAACGCATGAGCGTGTGATGTGCGTACAATTACAAGGCATGAGCGTGTGATGTGCCTACTATTACAACGCATGAGCGTGTGATGTGCGTACAATTACAAGGCATGAGCGTGTGAAGTGCGTACAATTACAACGCATGAGCGTGTGATGTGCCTACAATTACAACGCATGAGCGTGTGATGTGCGTACAATTAAAACGCATGAGCGTGTGATGTGCCTACAATTACAACGCATGAGCGTGTGATGTGCCTACAATTACAAGGCATGAGCGTGTGATGTGCGTACAATTACAACGCATGAGCGTGTGATGTGCCTACAATTACAACGCATGAGCGTGTGATGTGCCTACAATTACAAGGCATGAGCGTGTGATGTGCGTACAATTACAACGCATGAGCGTGTGATGTGCCTACTATTACAACGCATGAGCGTGTAATGTGCCTACAATTACAAGGCATGAGCGTGTGATGTGCGTACAGTTACAAGGCATGAGCGTGTAATGTGCGTACAATTAAAACGCATGAGCGTGTGATGTGCCTACTATTACAACGCATGAGCGTGTGATGTGCGTACAATTACAACGCATGAGCGTGTGATGTGCGTACAATTACAACGCATGAGCGTGTGATGTGCGTACAATTACAACGCATGAGCGTGTGATGTGCCTACAATTACAACGCATGAGCGTGTGATGTGCGTACAATTACAACGCATGAGCGTGTGATGTGCCTACTATTACAACGCATGAGCGTGTGATGTGCCTACTATTACAACGCATGAGCGTGTGATGTGCGTACAATTACAACGCATGAGCGTGTGATGTGCGTACAATTACAAGGCATGAGCGTGTGATGTGCGTACAATTACAACGCATGAGCGTGTGATGTGCCTACAATTAGAAGGCATGAGCGTGTGATGTGCGTACAATTACAACGCATGATCGTGTGATGTGCCTACTATTACAACGCATGAGCGTGTAATGTGCCTACAATTACAAGGCATGAGCGTGTGATGTGCGTACAGTTACAAGGCATGAGCGTGTGATGTGCGTACAATTAAAACGCATGAACGTGTGATGTGCCTACTATTACAACGCATGAGCGTGTGATGTGCGTACAATTACAACGAATGAGCGTGTGATGTGCGTACAATTACAACGCATGAGCGTGTGATGTGCCTACAATTACAACGCATGAGCGTGTGATGTGCGTACAATTACAACGCATGAGCGTGTGATGTGCCTACTGTTACAACGCATGAGCGTGTGATGTGCCTACTATTACAACGCATGAGCGTGTGATGTGCGTACAATTACAACGCATGAGCGTGTGATGTGCGTACAATTACAAGGCATGAGCGTGTGATGTGCCTACTATTACAACGCATGAGCGTGTGATGTGCGTACAATTACAACGCATGAGCGTGTGATGTGCGTACAATTACAAGGCATGAGCGTGTGATGTGCCTACAATTACAAGGCATGAGCGTGTGATGTGCGTACAATTACAAGGCATGAGCGTGTGATGTGCGTACAATTACAACGCATGAGCGTGTGATGTGCGTACAATTACAACGCATGAGCGTGTGATGTGCGTACAATTACAACGCATGAGCGTGTGATGTGCGTACAATTACAACGCATGAGCGTGTGATGTGCGTACAATTACAAGGCATGAGCGTGTGATGTGCCTACAATTACAAGGCATGAGCGTGTGATGTGCGTACAATTACAAGGCATGAGCGTGTGATGTGCGTACAATTACAACGCATGAGCGTGTGATGTGCCTACTATTACAACGCATGAGCGTGTGATGTGCGTACAATTACAAGGCATGAGCGTGTGATGTGCGTACAATTACAACGCATGAGCGTGTGATGTGCGTACAATTACAACGCATGAGCGTGTGATGTGCCTACAATTACAACGCATGAGCGTGTGATGTGCGTACAATTACAACGCATGAGCGTGTGATGTGCCTACTATTACAACGCATGAGCGTGTGATGTGCCTACTATTACAACGCATGAGCGTGTGATGTGCGTACAATTACAAGGCATGAGCGTGTGATGTGCCTACAATTACAAGGCATGAGCGTGTGATGTGCGTACAATTACAACGCATGAGCGTGTGATGTGCGTACAATTACAAGGCATGAGCGTGTGAAGTGCGTACAATTACAACGCATGAGCGTGTGATGTGCCTACAATTACAAGGCATGAGCGTGTGAAGTGCCTACAATTACAAGGCATGAGCGTGTGATGTGCGTACAATTACAACGCATGAGCGTGTGATGTGCGTACAATTACAACGCATGAGCGTGTGATGTGCGTACAATTACAACGCATGAGCGTGTGATGTGCGTACAATTACAACGCATGAGCGTGTGATGTGCGTACAATTACAAGGCATGAGCGTGTGATGTGCCTACAATTACAAGGCATGAGCGTGTGATGTGCGTACAATTACAAGGCATGAGCGTGTGATGTGCGTACAATTACAACGCATGAGCGTGTGATGTGCGTACAATTACAACGCATGAGCGTGTGATGTGCCTACTATTACAACGCATGAGCGTGTGATGTGCGTACAATTACAACGCATGAGCGTGTGATGTGCGTACAATTACAACGCATGAGCGTGTAATGTGCGTACAATTACAACGCATGAGCGTGTGATGTGCCTACAATTACAACGCATGAGCGTGTGATGTGCGTACAATTACAACGCATGAGCGTGTGATGTGCCTACTATTACAACGCATGAGCGTGTGATGTGCCTACTATTACAACGCATGAGCGTGTGATGTGCGTACAATTACAAGGCATGAGCGTGTGATGTGCCTACAATTACAAGGCATGAGCGTGTGATGTGCGTACAATTACAACGCATGAGCGTGTGATGTGCGTACAATTACAAGGCATGAGCGTGTGAAGTGCGTACAATTACAACGCATGAGCGTGTGATGTGCCTACAATTACAAGGCATGAGCGTGTGATGTGCGTACAATTACAACGCATGAGCGTGTGATGTGCGTACAATTACAACGCATGAGCGTGTGATGTGCGTACAATTACAACGCATGAGCGTGTGATGTGCCTACTATTACAACGCATGAGCGTGTAATGTGCCTACAATTACAAGGCATGAGCGTGTGATGTGCGTACAATTACAACGCATGAGCGTGTGATGTGCCTACTATTACAACGCATGAGCGTGTGATGTGCGTACAATTACAAGGCATGAGCGTGTGATGTGCCTACAATTACAACGCATGAGCGTGTAATGTGCGTACAATTACAACGCATGAGCGTGTGATGTGCCTACTATTACAACGCATGAGCGTGTGATGTGCCTACAATTACAAGGCATGAGCGTGTGATGTGCGTACAATTACAAGGCATGAGCGTGTGATGTGCCTACTATTACAACGCATGAGCGTGTGATGTGCCTACTATTACAACGCATGAGCGTGTGATGTGCCTACAATTACAAGGCATGAGCGTGTGAAGTGCGTACAATTACAACGCATGAGCGTGTGATGTGCCTACTATTACAACGCATGAGCGTGTGATGTGCCTACAATTACAAGGCATGAGCGTGTGATGTGCCTACAATTACAACGCATGAGCGTGTGATGTGCCTACTATTACAACGCATGAGCGTGTGATGTGCCTACAATTACAAGGCATGAGCGTGTGATGTGCCTACTATTACAACGCATGAGCGTGTGATGTGCGTACAATTACAACGCATGAGCGTGTGATGTGCGTACAATTACAAGGCATGAGCGTGTGATGTGCCTACTATTACAACGCATGAGCGTGTGATGTGCGTACAATTACAACGCATGAGCGTGTGATGTGCGTACAATTACAAGGCATGAGCGTGTGAAGTGCGTACAATTACAACGCATGAGCGTGTGATGTGCGTACAATTACAAGGCATGAGCGTGTGATGTGCCTACTATTACAACGCATGAGCGTGTGATGTGCGTACAATTACAAGGCATGAGCGTGTGAAGTGCCTACAATTACAACGCATGAGCGTGTGATGTGCGTACAATTACAACGCATGAGCGTGTGATGTGCCTACAATTACAACGCATGAGCGTGTGATGTGCCTACAATTACAAGGCATGAGCGTGTGATGTGCCTACTATTACAACGCATGAGCGTGTGATGTGCGTACAATTACAAGGCATGAGCGTGTGATATGCCTACAATTACAAGGCATGAGCGTGTGATGTGCGTACAATTACAACGCATGAGCGTGTGATGTGCCTACTATTACAACGCATGAGCTCGTAATGTGCCTACAATTACAAGGCATGAGCGTGTGATGTGCGTACAGTTACAAGGCATGAGCGTGTGATGTGCGTACAATTACAAGGCATGAGCGTGTGATGTGCCTACAATTACAAGGCATGAGCGTGTGATGTGCGTACAATTACAACGCATGAGCGTGTGATGTGCGTACAATTACAAGGCATGAGCGTGTGATGTGCGTACAATTACAACGCATGAGCGTGTGATGTGCCTACAATTACAACGCATGAGCGTGTGATGTGCGTACAATTACAACGCATGAGCGTGTGATGTGCCTACTATTACAACGCATGAGCGTGTGATGTGCCTACTATTACAACGCATGAGCGTGTGATGTGCGTACAATTACAACGCATGAGCGTGTGATGTGCGTACAATTACAAGGCATGAGCGTGTGATGTGCGTACAATTACAACGCATGAGCGTGTGATGTGCCTACAATTACAACGCATGAGCGTGTGATGTGCCTACTATTACAACGCATGAGCGTGTGATGTGCGTACAATTACAACGCATGAGCGTGTGATGTGCCTACAATTACAAGGCATGAGCGTGTGATGTGCCTACAATTACAAGGCATGAGCGTGTGATGTGCGTACAATTACAAGGCATGAGCGTGTGATGTGCGTACAATTACAACGCATGAGCGTGTGATGTGCGTACAATTACAACGCATGAGCGTGTGATGTGCGTACAATTACAACGCATGAGCGTGTGATGTGCGTACAATTACAACGCATGAGCGTGTGATGTGCGTACAATTACAAGGCATGAGCGTGTGATGTGCCTACAATTACAAGGCATGAGCGTGTGATGTGGCGTACAATTTACAAGGCATGAAGCGTGTGGATGTGCGTACAATTACAACGCATGAGCGTGTGATGTGCGTACAATTACAACGCATGAGCGTGTGATGTGCCTACTATTACAACGCATGAGCGTGTGATGTGCGTACAATTACAAGGCATGAGCGTGTGATGTGCGTACAATTACAACGCATGAGCGTGTTATGTGCGTACAATTACAACGCATGAGCGTGTGATGTGCCTACAATTACAACGCATGAGCGTGTGATGTGCGTACAATTACAACGCATGAGCGTGTGATGTGCCTACTATTACAACGCATGAGCGTGTGATGTGCCTACTATTACAACGCATGAGCGTGTGATGTGCGTAAAATTACAAGGCATGAGCGTGTGATGTGCCTACAATTACAAGGCATGAGCGTGTGATGTGCGTACAATTACAACGCATGAGCGTGTGATGTGCGTACAATTACAAGGCATGAGCGTGTGAAGTGCGTACAATTACAACGCATGAGCGTGTGATGTGCCTACAATTACAAGGCATGAGCGTGTGAAGTGCCTACAATTACAAGGCATGAGCGTTGGTGATTTGCGTTAAAATTACAACGCATGAGCGTGTGATGTGCCTACAATTACAAGGCCTGAGCGTGTGGATGTGTCGTACAATTACAACGCCTGAGCGTGTGATGTGCGTACAATTACAAACGCATGAGCGTGTGATGTGCGTACAATTACAAGGCCATTAGCGTGTGATGTGCCTACAATGACAAGGCATGAGCGTGTGATGTGCGTAACATTACAAGGCATGAGCGTGTGGGAGTGGCAGTACAATTACAACGCATGAGCGTGTGATGTGCGTACAATTACAACGCATGAGCGTGTGATGATGTTGCCTACAAACAAGTACAACGCATGAGCGTGTTATGTGCCTACAATTACAAGGCATGAGGCGTGTGATGTGCGTTACAATTACACGCATG